>JAOXNR010000001.1:18542769-18574726 GCA_028571225.1 Parsonsia alboflavescens | reverse complement strand
CCTTGTGGGTTCGACCCTACTTGCCCTAACTGCATTAGTTTTGGTAGATAGGTTTAATTTGTTCGTGTTACGACGCATGGTCAGTTGGATTAAGAATTTGAAAAATGAGTTCGATGGATTCTAGGAGAGAAGTTACTGAAATCATTAAATAGTCGACAATACCTGACCTAATAAGCTTACTATTTTCCTCATTTCAACAAAAAAAATTTAAGTTGGTTGAAGTTATATTGATAAGTTGGAAGCACTTTCATGAATGTAAGAAGGAAAGCAATAGTCAAGCTATAGTCACAAAATGGAAACTTCCCTTGAGAGGCTTGCTGGTTAAAGTAGGAAGGGCAGCAGATAAAGAAGTTTGGAAACGTTCTCCTTGAGATGCCTAGCATTCTAATACTTGATGAGGGTCACATACTGCGCAACCAGCACAGCCGATTGTGGAAGGCTTTGACAAAATTTGAGACACGCCAACAGATAATCCTATCTAGTACTCCTTTCTAGGACAACTTTGATGAGCTATACAATACTTCATGCTTAGTAAATCCAAAATTTGTTGAGAACATCACTTGGGGCTAATGGGAAAAGCAGTCTTGCAAAGGGAAGATGGCCTTCTTTGACAAGCTTGATTGGTAAGAATACTGATTATGCAATAGAGGAACTTAGAGCAATGATGGATCCATTTGTGCACGTGCACAAAGGAAACATACTCTATGACAATCTTCCTGGTTTGAGAGACACACTTATTGTGTTAAATCCCACAGATTTGTAGAAGAAGCTTCTTCCAAATATCCCTGATAATATACTTGATTCATCCTTACCTGGCTGTCAGGAGTGGGATGCCGGTGAGAAGGAGGCTTCACTCGCTTAGCCTAGTATTGTTGTATTCGATCATGTTGTTCAGGTGAGACACGACAAAATTAGCTAAGTTTCTTTGTATTTTTTTTTCTTTTACTTCATTTTTATGTCTGGTTCAAGTGACTCTAATTTAATTTCTTTACGTTCTAATAATTTGAATTAAAATTATCTCAGGAGGGAAGATGTGCTGTTCGGACCAAGGTCATTACTGCAGGCCTCATGTCACCTTTAGCGGACCCCTCTCACCATATACATTCTGGGGCTCCAAAGAAGAAGCCCAAAATGAAGAAAGGGGCAGAGGTAGATCCGGTAGGGGTGTCAGGGGGGCTCCGTGATATTTCTAGTGGACATTCTTAGACTCCGAAGCCAATTGGATACTTTCCACTTTTCGGGGGAATCGGAGAGGTATTTACATTAATTTCGTTAATATATTATAGCCTTCTCTTCATAATTAAGTTAGTGTGTCTTTTTTAGTATGTTAGAGTTTTTATTTATATTTTCTAACAATTGTGGTTTTCTTGTGGCAGCCACTCGATGGGGGGAATCCTCTCCTTTGATGGGAACTTTTTGAGGATTTTTCAAAATTGCACTCAGGAGCTAGAGGACCCTCATGTTGATCAGCTCATCAGAGGGCTCCGACTGGCAGCTACAGTGCATTCGGAGGCCTTCCCTATGGTGGATAGGTTCGCCATTGTCCCTCCTTATCTTTACGTAAGTATTTTGTTTAATTTTTATTAATTGTATAAAGTATTTTTTTTATATAATATCGATTAAAAATAACTCAAATTGCAGAGTATGCTCCATTCCGCCTTTGTTTTCACCTTTGCGGGAGGGAAGCCTGAGACGTACAAGTTCGACAATGGTTCCATTGACTGGGTGAAGGGAGTCGGAGAGGAAGAGGAGGTCGCCTGGTGGCAGGTCGATGAGGTAAAAAATAATGTTATTATTTAAGTGTTTAGTTTAAATTACATTTTATATTAAATAATTTAATATTTTTTTTATGTATTTGTAGGTGTTGATGCCATGTTGCCACAAGAATGATTGGATACTTCTACGAATCTTGCCGAAGGGGGCGAAGGTCACTCTATATGACCTGAGGCCAGCACGAGATAAAGTGGCAACCGCGGGCAGGATAGAGCAGATCTGTAAGATGATGCCGCACCTTCTGGTACAGGTCGGCTATTATTCCACGATGGGAGTTGCCATTGCTAAACCTGTCAGGTTTGGATTTGAGTTTATGGGCATTGGAGCCCTCTCGAGTGAACCTTATTCGACTAGCTGTGTGGATTACATTGCACATTACATGACGCAGCTGTTGAAGGGATATGTTTGGGCAATGCCATCATTGAAGGATATTCCAGATGCACCCCAGCACATCAGGGATGAGATGGCTTCGATCACATTTGAGTATACCAGCAAGATATAGATTTATGTTCCAAAGATTTTTTTGTTTATATCATGTATATATTTTGGACAGTGTGTAAATTAAGTAAATGAAAAAGAAATTACATTAGTTGATTTATTTATATTATGTAATTAAAAAGAATATGAAAATAGAGTTATTGGCCATTTTGGTACTTTTTGCCATTTTGGTCCCTTTTGGTACTTTTCCCCTTTTTGGTCCTTTTGGCCATTTTAGTCCATTTTGGTCCTTTTTGCCATCCTGGTACTTTTCACCATTTTGGTCCTTTTTTCCATTTTGGTACTTTTTGTAACTTTTCTCCATTTTTGACCTTTTTGGCATTTTGGTACTTTTCGCCATTTTTGTCCCTTTTGGTCCTTTTCACCGTTTTGATACTTAAATTGACTTAATTAGAAGTTCAATGGTCAAGTTGACCATTTTTGCAAAGTAAAATGGTTAAATTGACTCAATTAGAAATTCAGTGGTTAAATTGAAAAAAAAAAGTACAAGTTTAGTGATCAAATTAATACTTAAGCCCTTTAAAAAATTCTAAACAAACCGTACCATCTCTTTCCTAAAACCGTAAAGTCACTGTTCTACCACTATTCACTCTAAAACCCATTCACTCTTGCACTCACTGTACAACCAGTATTTATACCATACAGGTAAGCTTTAGAGTTTAAAATAGTAGTGACTTTTTTTCTTTCATGCTTTTTTTTTATATATAGTTCCATGATCATATATGTGATGATATTAATGTGTTCTACATTTAGTCAGGACTTTGTGGATTGTGCTTTGAAAAAAATTTTTTCCCTGTTGCATTTGAACTCTCATAGTGACAAGCTTGGTTTCTTTATTTGTTTAGCTTTTTTTTTTCTTATGAATTTTGTTGATAATGAGGAAATGTTAAGCCTATTTGGTTGCAAAATGGTTAGTTAAACAATTGGTGAGGTGAGAATTGAGTTTGGAAATGAGAAAAAAGCTTTTCTCTTTTGAAATGGTGGAAGGCCGGGATGTACTTATCGAAAGTTGTTATACTCATCCGAAGGTCGGTATTATTTGCTGAAGGTCGCTGCAAAGACTTGGCCAACTTTTACCTTTGCCAAGTCTTGCTTCAACCTTCAGCCGATAATCCCAGCCGTCAGATGATTTTACTGACCTTTGGCAAGTTCATCCTCACCTTCGGTATTATTATAATTATTATTAAAATTTAAATTAAATAAAAATCTATACTACTACTACTATTATTATTATTAAATTTAAAATAATTAAAAATAATACCGTTATTATTATTAATTTTTAAATTGCATTTAAGTTGGATTATCAAGACCTTTAGACGGATAATTGTGACCTTCAAACAAATAATCTCGACCTTTCATCGTTTCAAAAGAGAAAAGGTAGTTTCCCATTTCCAAACACAATTTTCACCTCCCCAGTTGTTTATCCTAATTTTCCCCCCCCCCCAATTTCATGACTGTAGAAGAAAAAGAAGAAATATGGCCGAGAATGGAGTTGAAAGAGATTGGCACCTCTTCCCATTGATCTATTGATTTTGATTGTTTTGAAGCTTTGGCTTGTTGATGTAGATAACTTCTGGATTGTATATACTTCATGGAACAAAGCAAAGGAGGCCTATAAAGCTGCCATTTATGGTACTCATTGTAGAGAAAGCCAGCTTTTGTTTGATGGTTTTATATCTAGGTGGGATGTAGCAGTATGCCTTCGGGATAAAGATATGAAGTAGAGATAGTTATTATTGGTTCTGTTATTTTTAATTTTCACTAGTTTGCATTACATGCTTCTTTTATTTTTTTTTTTTTAAAAATCATGTCGTAGAGATATGAAAATAATTACAAGTCATAAATCATCTCAACACCAACATCACCTTCAAAAGAATCCACACTCTCATCGATGACACTTACATTAACATTAACAAACACTCTCACTTCATTTGTCTCCTCCAATGTTTGTCTCAAAACTCAAGATGCTTCTTGTGAGGGATTACCGATGACATACTCCTCCCTAGCTCGAATGGATGTAGTATGCAATCTTTGTTGGTCAACCTTTACAACTTCCTTCTCAATCCATTCCATAGCACGTTTGGTAATAATATTAGGCATTGTAATAGCTGCTTCTCGACGTTTATTGATCCAACTCTGACACATACCCCTATAAAACTCATGAACCGATGTAATTGGCAATTTTCGAGCTATCTTGATCTTTTCACTGAAGGACTCCACAAGATTCTTTGTCATTTGGTTGTATTGATTCTTCGAATAGTAAGTATGTGATCAACCCGAGCGCCCTACCTCAACATCCAACCATCGATGAACTCTAGGGTGTATATGTTGAATCTCCCCAAAGTGGTGGTCTCATTGGTACTTATCATAGGCATATGTAGCACTTTTGAAAATCACTGCAACATGAGGATCTTTGCACTTTGTCTTTAAGTTTTCTTTCAAATGTCCAAAATAAAAGGTATGTGGAACCTCGAGAAACACTTTTCTCACTACGGGTAGTATGTCTTTTTGTCGATCAGATACAATTACCAAATCATCTGGTGATCCGTATGCAGTTCTTAGTCTTCTTAAAAACCACTCCCATGAATCATTGCCCTAATTTTCACCAAATCCAAATGCAAGGGGAAAAGTTTGTCCGTTTCCATCTGCACAGATAGCTGCATAAATTTTGCCCTCACGTGCACCTTTCAAGTGTGTTACATCTATGATAATAACGAGGTCTCATGTACTTGAAACCCTCGATCGAAGGACCAAGTGCACAAAATAACCTCACAAAATGCTCCTTCGACAATGCTATGCTGGTCACTGAGCCAGGCATTGTAAGCTCCAATACGTAGAAGTAGGATTTAAGCTGTCTAAGTGAGTCCTCTAGAGTTTTATAAGCTATGCCCTTTACACGCTGCAAAGATCTCCAGGCTTAGGTGTATCCTACCTTCACACCATAATTCTCTTGCATGTCTTGAATCACATTTTTGGGGGTGTGATTCGTACCGACGATTTTACCGGGGTACAAACAACCAATTGTTGATGCACTCACATCCCTATTTTGGCTTTGTTGTATAGTTTGAATGCAAGTGTGAGTCGAGACAAACTTGTGAATCACCCATATCTGGCATCCAGCTCTACACTGTGCACGTATCATGAAGGTGCAATTTTTTTTTATTCCTACATCGTGCCTCGAATCTTACCTTATCCGAACATACAACATGATAGGAAAATCAATTCTCGAGTAAATATTGACCAATTGCTATCGTCAATTCATCTTTATTGTTAAACATTGAATCCTTCCCTATCGAATTCAAAAGTGGAATGGTTTCATTTTCGGAACAATGCATCTCTGCTTCGTCACCCCAGTCCATGTTTGTGAATTGAGTAGAAGGGTCCAAGATAAATTGCTCAAAATGAATTAAGTGTTTGACCCCATCGTCGAAGTTCACGGGGATATCATCATCAACATTTCAGATATATTCTTCTTTGTAATTAGCATCGGTACGAATATTTCCGGATGGCCCAGGTTCATCGTTTAGATGTGGGAATGTCTCATTCAGATTTCTTTTGTATGCATTAGAAAAATCATCCATTGCATGATAATCTTTCAATTTTTTTAACGACTGCTATTTTAGGATCAACTTTCCCCTTCAAATACATGATCTCGTATGTATTTTCAATTTCCATTAATTTAGTACTTCCATCAAATAATCTGTATACAAATGAGATTTGTACATCGAATTGGTTTAAATCAATCTTCATGCAATCTGTCATAATTCTCCTAAAATCTTCATAACTGATGTCGTTTGGTACGACTACCAAATGCACAATTCCACTTAGAGAACCATCACGAAGAATAATTCTGATTAAATCCATTTCTACAAGAATCCAAAGAAAAATATATTTAGGAAAATGCATAAGCAATACTAGAAAGAAAAGGGGAGAAATATCTTAATTTTTTTAAAAAAAGGGTAGAGAAAATAGGGTTTATATTTTTAAGAAAAAAAAGGGGATCGGAAGATAAGGCTTGAAGGTTGAGATGACCATATGGAAGGTCGATATAATCCCTTCGAAAGTCTATTGAACTTTAAAAAAATTAAAAAATTACTCAAGGTCGATTTAATCCTTTGAAGGTTGATATTATCCTTCAAAGGTCGAAATGTTCCATTGGAAGGTTGGTTGAACTAAGAAAAAGGGGGGTCTTGAAGGTCGGCTGAGACCTGCCGAAGGAAGGGTCGATACTACCGAAGGTCGACTGATACCTCCCGAAGGTCAGTCGATACTTCAAACACTGAACACTAGCAACTTCTTTCCTTTCCTTTCTTATACCAAACAAACAACATAAAACTTATGACTAGCAAAACCTAGACACACTAAAGAATCAAAATATAAGCATCAATCATCATAACAACAAAAAAAAAAAAAAAAAAAACATTGAACTCAAAGTTGGTCGAATGACGCTAGCTTGATCTTTGTGAAGAAAAAAAACTCCTCTCCCAATTGCCGACTATTTTTTTTTTTTTTCAATAAAGAGAATGAGTTCATTTCAAGATCAACTTTCACCAAGTAACTTCATCAATGATGATGTCTTCAATTCAGTTTTACAATAGTGTAATGGTAATTGGGATGTTTTGAATATTAAGGGTAATATAGCAATTACATGACAAAAGTCAATAAAGATTAGGTTTTTTTTTTATGGAAAAAGTCAAAATGGATATAGAATAAAAAGTTAGTTTTAACGTTGGATAAATTATGAAATATTGTATAGATTTTGAATAAAATAGAAAATTTTCTATTCAAATTGAGTAAAAATGAAGACGATCCCTTAATAATGTAGAATCAGATGAGTTATAAGGTGATAAGTAGAAAAGGATGAAAATTTACATATTCCAACAAAATGGTAGAAACGATAAATATTAAAATACAAATGAGCTGATAATTGATTAAGAAACCATTAAAAGAATATATTAGAAGAAAGGGCCTTAGCCTATTTGGTCTCACATGTTTGGGTGGTCAAACTATAGTATGATTCTACAAGTTCTTTTTTTAACCATTATAATCCTTTAACATTTTATGGGCAGCCGCTATAGTCCCAATTACTATTTTTCAACAAAATTCTAGTAGTAACTAACCATTTATCGGCATAGGATAACATTTTACATGAGAAATTTTTAATATCATCCTTATTGCTCAAAATTAACTAATCCCTTAAAAATAATTAATAATAATATTTAGATGCATTTAGATTAATAAACCCAAATAAATGAGCTAGGGAACCAAAATTCATTCACAACCCTTGGATTCGTTGAATTTTGAGTAGTAAGGATGAGATGAATAATTTTTCCCTTAAAAAGTTATCCCATACTAATAAAATGACCCAATTCAAAAAATGTTTTACTTAAAAAAAAATGATAGTTGGGATCAAAATGACTATCCATAATATGTTGAGAGACCATAATGGCTGCCATAATATATTAAGGGATTATAATGGATGAAAAAAACTTATGGAAACATACTCTAATTTGATCCAAACATGTGAAACTATATAGATTAAAAGCCCCAAAAGAAGAAGAAGAAAAAAAAAAAAGAAGAAGAAGAAAAAAACGTTGACTTGTCTTTTTTTCTGTCCAGCCAAACTGTAAAATATGGAGAAGTTAGACATTGGACCCCTCTCATCCCCTCTCGCTTCTATTTTTCTCTGCCTTCTTCCTCTTCACCTTCTTCTATAAGTCTTTTTTGACCACCTCCACCACCACCATCACCACCTCACCTTCTTCCCTTCTTCCTTCAATCTGCTTCAAACTTTCCTTTGTAATATTATATATGATATATAATATCATTCACAATTCTCTACAGCTAGCGCTACATCTTTATTTTTATTTTTGCATATTATTTATAAATGATCACTGCAAAAAATCTTTCTCTATATTGTCTTGTGATGAGTTATTAGAATCTTGATGTTTGATGGTTCTTTTGTATCATTTTTGAGATCTTAAAGCATAAAAAAGAATACAAGAAAAGGTAATAAAGGTGGGATTTCTTTTTTGTTTCGACAATATGGGCAGCTGTTTTTCAACCACCAAAGTGAGTGGTTCTAATAGCAATTCCCAATCTGCCAACACTACCGGAAACAATCAGAATAATCGGAAGGCTGCTACCACCAAAGCTCCTTCATCGGCCCCTACCTCTGTTTCATCAAAACAAGGCGAGTCGCATTGTAAAGGAAAAGAAAGCAATAAGAATCAACAACAAAAGAATTCTCATCAGATTAAGAAGCCCAGCTCAAGGAGGCAAGGTGGGGTGATTCCATGTGGAAAAAGGACAGATTTTGGGTATGAAAAGGATTTTGATAAGAGGTATACAATTGGGAAATTGTTAGGTCATGGTCAATTTGGTTATACATATGTTGCCACGGATAAGTCTAATGGAGATCGCGTTGCAGTCAAGAGAATTGAGAAGAACAAGGTACTCCTTTCACTCTTTCATGTTTTCTTCCACTAGTTGATATCTCCTGGAAAGAGAACATTGTGAGTCTTCGTTCATTTTGTGAATTTAATTTAATTTATTATTATTATTATTTTTGTGTGTGTTTGATTGAGTATTGTTATTAGTATTTGAATTATACGATTTGGGACGTCGTTTTCCTTGTTCAATTTCAGGAAGCTTTTCCTGTTCGGATTTGAATTCTCCTTTGAAAGTTTCATGAGGTTCTAGTCTCAAGCTATAATAGGTTTTTAGCTTTGCGACCTTTCTGTCTACTTTTTTGAAATGAAGGTTCTCCATCATCTGCGAGTTTGCTGGTAATATTTGCAAATGGAAAAGATGGGACTTATTCAAATTGTAACGTTGCATCTTTGGAGGGCTATATTTCTCAGTTCTCTATGATAATTCATATACTGTATTGACCAGCAAAAGCAATCCCTACGAAGAATCACGATAGTTTGGGGAAAATGTTAAGCGATTTTCTTTTGGGGAGAAATTAAAATTGACATTTGAAATGTACTCCTGGCTGGGAGTTTGCGGGTGTTTTCTTGTTCAAGTATTCTTGAGCTTCCTGTGTAAAGAAGACATTGATCATCATACTTTCACAAAGCTCCATAAACTGTCTGGAGGATTTACTGAATTCAATGGTTTGATATAGTATACTTTTCAGGAATCTTTTTTGACTTCTTTCTCCTGGATATGGGGATAAGTTCTGAATAAGCTTGCTGTGTTCCTGTGATGGTTTTGTCTTGCTGTCTGCTTTGTATCTGTATGTGGTTGAAGTTGAGAGAGAGATTCCACAAGGGAGGAATTTGAAACAGAAAAAAGCTTAGTGCATTAAGTTCCTTCACATTAGAGAAAGAGAGGGTGGAGAGGTATCAGAACAGCAAGCAATCATCATCTTATAGATGCCTTGATAATGGTCTCATTAGTGTCCGATTTTGTTAATGAGCTCATGGATGGACAGTGCCACTTCTTCTGTATTACGGTGACTTGTCTGTGATGACATGCTTGGGTTGTTAGTTTGTTTCCAAATAACAATGTGATCAAGCAATCCCTAGGGGAATGGTTCCATATATCTGCATTTCATGTATTTCACTATAGCTCCGTGAATATTCTTGCTGTTGCATTATGTTGTATGTTTTCCTATCTTTGTGTACCATATTTCAAAAACATGTATATTACTTCTTTACCACCTCTGCTTAGTGCGGATTTCCCATTGTTCAAGATCAAGTTTAAATCTATGAAGAAATATGCCTGTGACCATTATAGCATGATAAATCTTCCTCCCACCTTTAGAAGATGCTTCTAATTTCAAACTTTTCATTTCTGGTAGATGATTCTTCCAATTGCTGTGGAGGATGTCAAGCGGGAAGTAAAAATATTAAAAGCTTTAACTGGCCATGAAAATGTGGTACAATTCTATAATGCATTTGAGGATGACTCTTACGTGTATATAGTGATGGAGTAAGTTTTGTTGTTTTGATTCTGTATTTTATGCTAGTCTTAAATTTTTGTTTTACTCCGATCCATTAGATATGTTTATTAACTTGAGCTTTTTTATCATTATCGTTATTAGGTTGTGTGAAGGTGGAGAATTACTGGACCGTATTTTGTCCAAGTAAGTGTTGCGGATTTCTAAAAGAAATTCTATATACTGCACTTGCTTGCTATCTTGTGCATTTGATTCACCATTATGATTACATGGCTAAAAAATTAATTTCCTGTAATCAGAAAAGACAGTCGATATACCGAAAAAGATGCAGCCAAGGTGGTACGACAGATGCTAAAAGTTGCAGCTGAATGTCATTTACATGGACTCGTACATCGTGATATGAAGCCAGAGGTATGTGGGTGGGCAATCTGGAATCACAAGGCTGAAACTTGTTTCAATGCTGACTACATTTGTTTCTTGCAGAACTTTCTTTTCAAGTCACCAAAGGAGGATTCACCCTTGAAGGCTACAGATTTTGGTCTTTCAGACTTTATAAGACCAGGTAATTAGATGCTTTAGTGCAGTTTCTAAGTTTTCTCTAGAAATGGTATTCACTGATTTTATTTTCATGTGGTGGTTAAATTACATGTTCTTTTGTCATCTTTCCCTGTTGTATCTGTTTTTGTCATAGGCTCAGTGAGATGCTACATTGGTCATGGGGTAATCTGTCCAGAATCTTCATTTATACTACTCCCTTCGTCAATCCAGAATTAAATGTCCCATTTCTAAAAATAAATAGGTTTTAAAATAAAATCTCATTAACAGTCTTCTATATTTATTGATTTACATCTTCCTGCATGATGTTCCCGCCACTACTTACATTAACAAGGAATATAAATTAATAACTTTGTGAAAGTCAAAAACATTCCTTAATATTTTATTAAGTTAAAAGGGGACATTCAATTCTGGATAGACAAAGTAATATTTATTGGGATCTTGCCCTTTTTAACTTTTAGAAATGTTTTTGTTGGTTTTACTTGAAATAATCAAAAACTTAAATAAATTAAAAAAAAAAACGAATGCAGGGAAGAGATTTCAAGACATTGTAGGTAGTGCATACTATGTTGCTCCAGAGGTATTAAAGCGTAGATCAGGCCCTGAATCTGATGTATGGAGTATTGGTGTAATTACTTACATTCTGCTCTGTGGACGGCGCCCTTTTTGGGATAAAACGGAGGATGGAATATTCAAAGAGGTAGAGCACTGAAATTTTTTCTTTTTTTCTAATTTGTTCAAAAAATTAAATCTTGTCTTGTCATTTAGTTTTGGCATGAGTTTGTGTCTAAATGATGCTTGTGCAATAATACAACCTTTGAAGTCTTTCAATAATAACCACATTTGATTTGTTTATTTTTGAATATTCTTTCCTTTTCCTTTCATGTGATTATGATCTTGCTTGACATTTCTTTTTGGAGGTTTATGTTGTATCGGCACTTGTTCCTATTAATGTTAATTATTCGATCCTTCTGTCACAATGAAAATGAAAAAGGTCATTTTTACCTTGGTGGAAGTTATTTAGTATGAACAATATCCTTATATCAGTCTTTACCATGTAATTGTATGTTCTAATGATTCCAGGTTCTTAAAAATAAGCCAGATTTTCGTCGTAAACCTTGGCCCAGCACAAGCAACAGTGCTAAGGATTTTGTGAAGAAATTGTTGGTGAAAGATCCTCGTGCCAGACTTACTGCTGCACAAGCCCTGTGTAAGTGTTGGTTTTGGTTTAGTCTTTTAGGAACTTTATTGTGTTTTTTTTTAATGGCATGCAAGAGGTAAGATTGCCTAATACTTGGAGAATCAACTTTTCCAGCACATCCCTGGGTTCGAGAAGGAGGTGATGCCTCAGAGATTCCACTAGACATTTCTGTACTTAACAACATGCGACAGTTTGTGAGATATAGTCATTTGAAACAGTTTGCACTGCGGGTAATTTTTAAGGCATATCAGTCCTATTGGTTGCACTTTTTAAGACCCAAACTCAAAATGTATTTTTTCCATTGATAGTTTCGTTGAGGTCCTCTTTACCGTTTTACAGGCTTTGGCTAGCACGCTTGGTGAGGAGGAATTGGCTGATCTACGAGATCAGTTTGATGCTATAGATGTGGATAAAAATGGCTCCATTAGTCTTGAAGAAATGAGACAGGTTTGTACCTTTGTAATAATGGACTTGAGGGCATTTGTGTTGACCTTTCTTCTGGATTAAATCCCCTGGCAATTGATGTTTCCTTGGAACTTTTGGCCTGTCTAGATTGTTGTTCTTGTATTTTCTAGTTTGTGACATGTTTAGTTTAATTGCAGGCCCTTGCCAAAGATCTCCCTTGGAAAATGAAAGATTCACGCGTTCTTGAGATTCTTCAAGCGGTATGAAAAACAAAAATATAAAGTGAAATTCGAAGGTGTTGAAGTTGAAGAAACTGTCTAATTAGTCTAGGAAATCTGTAGGCTATGTTGCTATGTCTTTATGCTTCTTGACTGTCTTCTTCTTCCTTGGTATGGAAGAATAATCTCTTTTTTATCTGTTTCCATGAGCAGATTGATAGCAACACCGATGGGCTTGTGGACTTCCCAGAATTTGTTGCAGCAACCCTTCATGTCCATCAGTTGGAAGAGCATAATTCAGAAAAGTGGCAGCAAAGATCGCAGGCTGCTTTTGAAAAATTTGATGTTGATAAAGATGGATATATAACCCCAGAAGAACTCAAAATGGTTGGTATCCGAAATTTTATCCCTTCTGACAGATTTTCTTTATTGCTTTCATTGTTTTTTTTTCCTTTTTAGCATCCGGTATCCTGCTCTACTGAGACTAATTCAAATTTAGCCTTCTACTTTTAATGAACAACATTTTGACTAGAAAGTCCTTTTTGTGACTTCTGCTGCTCTGCCTACTTTTACAAAATTGTTCTTACAGAACACTTTGGGTTCTTGTGTTTTAACAGGCTGCGTCTTTTTATGTCAAATGGCCGACCAAAGAATACTGAAAAGGCCATTCCACTAATAGCACTTGTTTTCTGAATTGCAGCACACTGGTTTGAGAGGCTCAATAGACCCACTGTTAGAGGAAGCAGATATTGACAAAGATGGGAAGATAAGTTTATCAGAATTTCGCAGGCTCTTGAGAACTGCAAGTATTGGTTCCCGACCTGTGTCTAGTCCTTCTGTAAATCGAGGTTCACGGAGGATGTAGGTCTTGGAAGTTCTTATGTAATTTATTGTGGAAGTTGAAGTGTCAAGGAAGGTGGGGGTTTTCCTTTCATATGAATTCTTCTGCAGAAACCAAATTGCAATACGAACTCCCTCTCATATGCTCATCTCTACTGCCTTTTTCCAAGCTCTTCTTGGAGTTCTAGTTGTTAGAGATTTGCAAGTGTTTTTCTTCCAGGGCATCTGATGTAAAATATTGTGTCAAGGTGGGGCAGCACTTGCATATGTCTACAAAATTTACTTGTTAAAAAGAATTTGGCACATTTTTTGTGGTCATTTCTCTGTACATTCTTGTTATTGTTCTGGGTTCTTGTTACCTTCTGCGAGATGTAATATGTCATGGTACTAAATCAACAAAGAATTGGTTTTAGGAAAACTGGCTTGCTCAGGTATACTAGTTAACGAGGTTTGTGTTCAATACCACAGGATGGTTTCTCAATCTTCTACCAGAAGAACAGATAATATGGAATTAAGAAGATAAACAATCTTTCTCTCTAAGCAAAGGTGAAAAGAAGGGGTAAAGATTAGCCTGCCTCCAGATTCAATAACTAGTAAACTGCGTGAAATGAAATGCTAATCATAAAATACATGATATTCCTCAAATAAGTTTAACATGAGACAGTTTAAAACTTGAAGAACATCGACAAATTTGGGCAAATTTGTCATTAAATATCTTTACGACCTGCAGTTCTGCAGTATGATATCGGAATGCATTGGCTCTCATCAGTCTGTTAAGAACAAAGTGAAGAGAGTTTCATTATAAAAGGGAAGCACAGGGTGTGTTCAGAAAAACCAATACTGTAGCTCCAACCAGCACCAATGTCCTAGTGTTCCTGATCTCAGAGACTGAGCATGCCATCATATTACGATCACCAATCCTTGGAAAACTAATTAACCATTTTCCAGTAGTTTCGATAAAAAAACTTAGCAAATAGTTGAGCCTGCTCCTGGGGAAGTAATGATCAACTGTGTTAAAAGATCAACCAATGAGAACAAAATAGAGTGGCAATCGAAAGCTTCTTGTCATTAAATTTCACAAAACAATGTTGTCAGTTTGGCAAGTCCCTTTACCTTGCCATATCAGAAATGCTTTCCTGTAATCCTCAAGGAAGAAGGCCTGCTCTGAAAGCTCCCATCCCGAATACTTTCCCCATCCTCTACAGGTCGTTTTCCCTTATCTCTTGGTGATAACTGCAAATGAAACCGAGCATTCTTTGATCATAAATGACGAAGTTTATGTGAGTAAATTCTTTTTGAATTTCCCTTTCACCAACCTTAGAAAATGAACCTGGCATTAGCTCCAATTCAGTTGCAGGACCACCAAGATTGTCGTCTTCATGACCCTCATTGTTAGATGGTTTGTTTTCAAAATTTTGCTGCCTAGGGTTGTAGGATGTTGAAACAAATGAAGTAGGGGACTTGTGAATGCTTGGACTAACAGGAGATAGATGTGGGGAGAAAGTTGAATCAGAATGAGATGGCTCATCGGACTGATCTTTGAAGAAAGGTATTGGATAGAGGAGACCCGGAGATTGAACTGGAATTAGGCCGGAAGGGACATGTAGAGCAAAGGGACATGAAGACGACTGTGCTAAAATCTCTGAAGGATCAGTAGGAGACAATGGAAGCATAAAGCTAAGAAAATTCTGAAACTGAAGTCCAAGATTATCAATGTCAGATTTTAGAGACGCTTTCTCTAATCTCAATTTGCTCTTCTCCTGTATCAGCTATTCCACGGCAACAATTAAATGACAAGCAAGGAGCTAAAAAAAGGAAGATAAAATGCTTCAACAAGATCTTCAGCAATAATTACCTCACATGATTCTTCAGAAAGGGCTACTTGTTCAATTCTTAGTCCGCTGAGTCCAGATGATAGATCCTTCAAAACATTGATTGCATCAACAAGTATGATTCCCTTCTTATTCTTAAGTCTACCCGGATCTGCATCTCATTTATCCAGAGAAAGAGAGCAATAGATTATCAAAATTCCAAAGAAAGTTTGTTGTGCAAATTTAAAACTGCAAGAAACCAGCTTAATTTAGTCTTGAAGTTGCTGCTAAATAGTACTCATTTAAAGAAAATAGAACAACTTTGTAATGGAATTGGAAGACTTTCTTCACTCAATTTGAACTTGCGGGCCATAAATAACTTGGGTCACTTAGATGCATCAACATTCATTGTCACCACAGCTAGTGGTTGGCTACTGAAGATTACTAGAAAGATTTAGCATTCAAATCTCTTGGCATATCTAGTATAGAATAGTCCACAAACTCAGTGAAACTGGTATAAACAACAAGGGATAGAAGAGCCAGTTAAGTCGAATGAATACATTATATGGTTGTTTTGAGTCTGTTAAAGTCCAAGGGAAATAAATTACTCAATGTTGGATGGAAGGGCAAAAGAAAATGTTCATTGACATGTATTTGGGGGTTGGCAAAAGAGACCTGTTTCTTAGGACAAGTTATATTAGACATAGGAATTTAAAACTGCAAGTATTCCTTTGAGACAGAATTTATTGTGAGCTTGCCTCAATTTTATGCACACGCTTTTGCAACATTTAAGGTTTTTTTTTTAAAAATATATATATATTTACTCCAATATGGGTGAAAATTTCTCTAATCTCAGCTTTAAAAGTAGTCATCAATAGTGAATGAAGTTCACAACTTGAGTTGCCCACAAAACTTTGCCCAAGACATTTCTAAATAAGCATGCTTATAACCAGTATTTTGGACATACTACAAATTCAGATAGTCTCGAACTTGCTCAGCAAAAACTTCATGGAGTATCTAGTTTCAAAGACTGTAACTATATACAATTGCTCAAATGGCTTGGATAAAGAACGTAAAGGTAATGAAAAAATGGAATCCACACCAAAAATTCCCTTCCTCTCCAACAAAGAAATGAAAGACACAAAGATGAACAAAAGAGTATGCAATCCTGAAATTTCTAAAATTGAACATTCAATCTCAAAAAAAAGAAATTGCTGACAAATAAATGAGAAAGAAGATAAATCATAATGGGTGAAGCAAAGTTTCTTAGATAAAGGAAATAAAGAGTTCCATGCTTTACCTAAAATATTTCCCGACTCCTGAAAAGAGTCATTTATTTTATCTCGCCTTAACTTTTCACTTGCTGCTCTAGGTCTTTTTGCAATAATTACATCTTTGTGATCCACATCATCCTCCAGTCTGCAAAATTTGAAACCCAAAAGAATGGGTAATGCAGCTAGAAACAGGGTTCATTTACACCCCCAAACATATAAATGACAGTATGGTTTTTCCAATTATTTCTGAAAATGTCAGAAAAGATAATGGGCAATGAGGATGCATCATATAGCCAATTTTAAAGCAATATTGGTGGTAAAATAGGCATAAAAACTGTCTAACTGTTTTAACATATTGCCTCCCTGACTACTGTTGCTTCTTCTCCCCCTCCAGGTCAGTGTATCTGGCATAATTTGTCAGCAAGGTGACATTCAGAAGTAACATTTTCTTGGATAAGTTGTCTAGTTTGAAGTAGAAACAAGATGACAGAAAATTTAACAAGTAGCGAAAGGAATGGAGAAGAGAACAAGATCTTTTCCTCTCTTGTTCAACTTGGGCAGGAAAGAGAAAAAAAGCTAATAACGGTCAAGAAGCATGAACAAAACTGCCAAGGCATCCCTTCTGCGTGTTTCTACCAATATGTTCATGTGCAAAGATATGAAAGCAATAAAACAGAAAACAAGAAAAGGTTAATGCAAGCACAGATCAATCTACGAATAACACTACTTTGTATCAATTTTCTTTCATTTACAAGGGAATCCACAGAAAGTGTAAATTACAAACCTTTTCCTTTTTGAAGGAAAGTTAATCGGTTGATTATCAACCTCTAACTGGGAACACGAGTTTGCATGTTGATTTTCAGAAGAGCGACAACATCTTTCAGGTACCAAATCAAGATCAACAACTGAAGATGGGCTTTCAGGTTCTGAATTGAGATCCATAGACAAACATGAGTTTGTCGGTTGATTTTGAGAAGAGGGGTATGAGCATTCAGGAATTGAATTGAGATCAATAGGCAATTTGATGTCAACAGTCAAACAAGAGTTTGTCTGCTGATCTTCAGAAGAATGGTAGGAGTTTTCAGGTTCTGAATTAAGATTGAAAGGCAAAGGGGATGATATCTTCCCTAGCAACCCCAGGGTGGTAGAGAGGTCCCAGAGATAAGTAGAGTATTCATAAAGGGTTAGACAACCAAGAAATACCACCGCATCAAAGTGAAAGTGGGCACCAGGTTGGAAGAAAAAGTTTACAAACTATCTTTGGCTCATACTGCTCCACCGCTGGAGATAGGTTGCAAGGATTGGTGTGTTGGAAAGACAGCGTGTGAGCCATTTGCCTTAACTACCACCACCACCAAACCATCTTAGTCAATGTTTCTTGGCTTAAATCAGTAATAATAATTAATGCTTTTGTCATGAACCACAACAAACTTTTTGCCCAGATATGAAAGTAGAAAATAAAAAAATTTCATTCTTTCGGTTACTTTTAAGCATTCAGAATGTGTGAAGTATTACTGAGGAGGCCCCTAAAATCCCACTGTAGCATAAGTAACCAGAGTTAGTTCAACACATGAATTTCCATAATTCTATCTTTCTGCAAGCAACGAGAAACCCAATTTCATTTTAACTTATTCAGGTAATTTCCAAACAAGAAATTTCCAAACAAATAAAATCACATGGTGAAATCTATCTTATATTTTAGTCTTTACAAACACTTTAAATCCATCTCTATCCGTTATATAGCCCACTAATCCATAACAAAATATGTAGGACTGATCAGATTATGATGTGAATGGCATATCTAAATATATTTCTTCAATAAAATTCTAATACACAACATGTCCTCCATTAAATTTTTCTCATGAAAATCCTAATTATATCCTTGTGTCACTGATAAGGTCTGAGGAAAGGTTGGTTTATGCTTGTATATAAATAAAGGCTCACTTAGACAGATAATTAAACAAAAAATAGCTATTACACTATAGGTAGGACATGTAATCTATCTAGAGTAAATTGAATGAACATGTTCTTGCCTATTGAAAAGTAAAAGCAAGCTCACTTACGTGGTGTGGTACTACTGAGAATCGAGAAATAATGATATCCTTCACCTTGATCTTCTGAGAAGTTTTTAACTTTTAAAAGAATGATGGTATAACCAAAATGGAAACTACATAGTTAAGTAATCTCAAGAATTCTTGAAGTTTTGTTTTTCATTTTCCTATTGGCACTAAGATGTAGCAACTCCACTTGATAAAATTAGAGTACAGAATGATGTTCGCTGACAGGCAAAATTCTTATAAATAAAATTCCAATGACATTGCTAAAGTAATGGACACAATATTTAGTTGTGTCAACTTACCATCTGAGAAGTTTATACTGTTAGCCAACGTTTACACATAGAATATGCAATCTGATATTCTTAAGGCTTTAGCCTAAGCCTAGCTCCTGGCAAGTTTTTCAAACAATACCTCCTGGTATTCTGATCCCTAAAACCTCAATATTTGAAAATCCTTGTTCTGTAACTTTTTTTGTACTTGGTAAAATATTGTATCTCATTTTCATCTACCGTTAGGAAACAAAAATATGTGCCCTGTATGAAATGAGCAATAAAATTGCAAAAAGCAAGAGAAGATGCTGATGCTCTCTTTTGATTTCAGATCTACTCTTTTGGAATGGGAAAAAATAAGTATAACTTTGCATTGCTCAGACTGAAGTAAAACCTCATTTAGCTATAGTAATACTTCAATCAAGTATGCACCAAGAATTAGCTGCTCCCCTCACCTCTGAGTAGGGGTGTAAACGGTATTGAAACGGCTAGTTTCATACCCAAACCTTACCCAATTACCAGTTAGATCCAACCTACTTAGACTTGGACCCTACCCAATGGATATCGGGTATCGGACCGGGTATACCCATATTTTCTATTTTATTATATTTTGTAAAAAAAAAAGGGTAAATGATATGCTTATAAAAATAGGAAAGAATGTAAAATTTATATATGTTAAACAAAAACATGAAGTTAAAGATGCTAAAAGGTCAAACTAATATACACTTATCAATCAAATTTATAATTACAATTGATATTAATTAGTGAATAATAATTATAAAAGATACAGTCTAATTAATATATCCTTATCAATAAAATTTAAAATAATCAATCAATACTAATTATTAAAAAATAATTATATCACTTATCAAGAAATATTTAAAATTTAATAGTCAAATAACAAAATTAAAGTTAAAAAAATAAAAACAAATGCATTGTATGTATATATAAAAAACATATTATATATATGTACCGGATCCAAAACAAAACGAATGCAAAATTATGTATACCACACCAAACCCATCTAAAATATAGTATTTCTAAAGAATAGTATTTGGACCAGGCCAGACTTGGATCCAGGTTTAAAAATAGAAATACTGGATCCACCATAAACGGGTTGGGATCCGTACAGATTCAGATCCAGTATATCCATCATAAACGGGTCGGGATCCGTACAGATTCAGATCCAATATACCCTGTCCATTGACAGCCTTACCTTTGAGTCTCTCACCGTGGTACTGAATTACCATACAAAGTCACAGAAAATGAACAACCACCACATCTACATCGTCCAAGATAATCTCAAAATACCATGGCTATCCCATCATAATTACAGTTTCCAAGTCTCAAATTACCATGATTATCCCATCATAATTAGAGTTTCCAAAATTGAAGAACTTTGCGATCTTAGTCTTGATTCAACATTATTTATCTGTTTAAGCTACCATTAGAAAAAAAAATCAGCAGACGGAGCCTAAAAACACATATGCAATGTAGAGTATTTGTCTACTAATTAAAAGAGAAATAAAAACGCAGCAAAGAAGACTATAGTTGCACACATCTCTTAGTATTTACAGAGCCGAAGGATGCAGTAAATCATGCCACAAGAAGAAATGTGGAAAAAGTTTAGATATTTATGTAAGTAATAAAAGAAAGCAGCATTAATCAAACCTGGGTCCTTACTACTTTATTACAATGGCTCATTTGACATGGGACTGAGTTTTCCATCTCATATTGTTGGCAAAGAACAAAACCCAAACAGGTCTCGAGAGGTTTTAGGAACTGAAAAAGGGTTTCGTGGGACCCCATATCTTGCAGAGATTTCTGGAACGTGGAAGCGAATAGCTAGGAATTGGAGTCAGAATACTGCCAGCAGCAGCTTGGAAGTTGCGACTTGGAACAAGGGCGCGTGATTTGCGAGAAGTATTGTGAACGTGGATGCCGTATGGCTTAATGAATCGTCAGTCTGTGGTTCTCGCTCCAGAGCACTTGGGCATGGTTTGGGAGTTCTACCGCTAGTTTGGGAGTTTTTGGGAAACTTCTATTTTACAGAGAAGAGAAGATCACTGCGAAGATGTTAATTAAGTATGTTTAAAATGGGTAAGATGGAGTGGAAATGGAAGATTGGTATTTTCAGTTGTTCAACTATTTATACATTGTAAATCTGGTCCATAAACTTTTGTTTTGACTTTTCTAATCCTTCAAACTTTTTATTTTTTGTGCAATTGGTCCTTTGGTATCATCTCGAAATTTCTAAGGCTTCGTACTCAATGTACTATGTAGAAATCATTTCGTTAAATAGACTTGAAGTTTTTTTTTTTTGACACTTTCGTATTTGATTAATTATTGATGGAGCTTGGAAACGAACTTCTAGTCATCCTGAATCGTGATGGCACCTATAATTAAAACTTGAAAGAAAACTCAGATTGTCGAAGTGGGATGTCGCCCTGAGGATAACTCCAATGTCTAATTTCATATTCGATAAAATTGAATGAGATCAACTTGTGTAATCTGTCTGTGATTCGATATGTATATCAAATAAGAAGTTACCATTTTGGAGAAGTTATCTTATCGGAGTGAATCTCAATTACATAAAAGTAGGCATTTAGGATAATTATGAGATAATATCTCTCCTATTGCTCATAGAATTGCGGAGTTTCCATATTATTAGGCACACTTTACCATGCACAACTCCGGTGTAAGAGCTATGACCTCACTAATGACCTATAAACCTCTCGATGAGTTTCTTTAGAAGTCGCAATGAGTGATTTTAAGGTTTATAATGTGTATTAAGAGTCATAGATGTTCAATCGTGGCTTGGAAGGTATATGAGATGGATCGGAGCTCACTAGGTCGAAGGTCGCGGTCCAGTAAGACCTTTCCTAAGCTCATTGAAGGTCGGTGACCTAGGAGCCAGGAGGTCGCTAACTCTCCTTTAGTAAAGTCAGACCGAGTCTCTTATATTCAGGTCAGTATTCGAGCTTATTTGGGTCAGGTTATTTAGGTTGGTATCTGTTTTACCCATCATTACCCCCTTTAGGTCCAATGAGCTTGTAGGTCGTGGTGCCCAAATCCTTGTTGCCGAGCTCTGACGGCTAGTTTCCTACCCTTTTTATTTTGGTAGTTATGCCTTTTCCTAATTAACGTTCCTTTCTAGAACTGAAAAGGCTCCTTGTTTCATGTAAGTAAAAGCACTTGAGAGTATTTGGAATTTACTAAAATTCTCGTTCTTGCAAACAAATTTCTTCCTTGCAATCAAGTTCTTCAAGTCGTGAACTTTCAAGCCTCCAAGCTCTATTCTTATCTGGTGCTTCAACGGAAAAAATCGTTCTTTCCACCCTTCTTTGTAAAGTTTCCAACTTCTAATCAGTGAGTCTTCTTTCTTTCTGCCTTTTATTTCAGCTTCCTTTTTTTTTTTTTTTTCCAGAAAGAACATGTCTTCTCATAGGTCTCCCAGCCTTGCTCCTTCCGTTGGTTCCGAACAAGTCTAGACTCATACTCCAACTCCTTCCTCTTCTTTAGATACTCAATCTGATCCTTCTACTAGAACTGCTAAGACTATCCCCAACCTTGAAAATGAGGTTTATTACATGCCCCCTCTGACCGAGACCGCTAAGTGAACTACTCAAGGTGAGTATGATCCTTCTGACCTAGAGGTTTTCTCACTTAAATAGAATTCCAATGTCTCCAAAATTAGGGGACATGTTAAAAAGAGAGGCTTAACAAGGGTGATGTCAAATATGCTTCAGAGAATGAGTGAACTAATGATAACAGGGATGGTTATATAGTCCTTCATGAAACCAACTTAAGGGGTGGCATCCTTCTTCCAAATATTCATCCTTCGTTTCTTGATATTGCCTACTTTAGGCGATTTCCTATTGCGTAATTATCTCCTAACTCTGTCAGGGTTTTATTGCTACTTATTACTTGTATAAAGTCCCGGTGTCTTTAGAGCTTTTCAGATACTTTTTCAAAGTAGGAATTTTCATTGCATCTTGTGGTGTTGGGCATGGATATCTCCAGTTTAATATGCATCATAGGGTAAGCTTATAGCTCCTTTTCAGTCTTCAGGTGGCCATTGATGCTAGACGACTTGAATTTCATCCCCAACTACTCAGCAACAAAACCGAACAACAAACAAGAAGGGAGGTTTTGCGTGATCACTCACGATTTTGGCCTAACTTGAATTGCAGTTCAAAACCAAAAGTAAAGCAAGAAGTGAATTCGATTCCTGGAATAATGTCGAAAAAACAAAGTTGTCGAAAAACTAAGACAAAACGAAATATTTATAACCTAAATCTACCCTAACCCTAATTGGAAAACAAATCGGAAAAACCTAATTGAAAAACATTTTGGAAGACAATTACCAAAATATCCTTAAAAATAAATCCGAAAAAACATAAAAATGTCCGGAAACCCATCAAGACGATCCCGGATGGCCAAGAAATGTTGTATGAAATAGCAAAGCAATGACTATTGCTCAGTGGCCCGTTTCCAGTCGCCTAATCAAGTTTTGGCCCGTTCTAAGATACTAGGTCCGGCCCGCATCCCAAGGTAGAAGGTCTAAATTAGTCCAGATTAGGCCCAGTTTCCTTGCAGTCGCTTGGCCCTTCATGGATTCTCATAGCGTGGGCTTAGACGATGTAATCTGATGGTCCAAACTGCCCTGCCCATCTTGGTTGGCGTCCTCATCACTCTCCTTGTCCTCTGAAAAGCTTGTCCTCAAGTTGAAATTCTCACTTGTATAAAGGGTTAGATGACGGACATTAAAGACACAAGAGATAAACTTATTGTCCAGCAGCTCAACCCTATAGGCGTTGTCGCCAAATTTCTCTAACACCTGACAAGGTCCAATCCTCTTCGGTTTGATCTTGGTGTAAGCTCCCTGTGGATACCTTTCCCGTGCTAGATAGACCCATACCAGATCACCAACTTCAAAAGATTGCTGGCGTTGTCTCTAATCAGCTCTTGCCTTGTACTTGGCATAACTCTGCTGAAGTCTAGCCTTCATAACAGCATGTAAATCCCGTAAATCAACCACTCGTTCATCCACCTTTTTGCTCGGCTTCTCTATTCCGTCGATAGGGAGAAGGTCAAGCAGACCTCTCGACAGAAACCCATACAACACTTGGAATGGCGGGAACCCTGTAGTTCGATTCACCGATAAATTAAATAAAAATTCAATTTTCGGCAAGCTAAGATCCCAACTTCTGAATTCATGGACATTTGCTCGTAACAAATTCCCAAGACTCCGATTGACAACCTCAGTTTGTCCGTCAGATTGATAGAACTTGCATAAATATAATAGGAAAGATATCTTTCCTTTCTATAAAGATCTTATGAAGCTAGTATTTAAACAAAATTTCTGAGAATTGAAGTGACCTTACTAGACTTGAAATTGAGTAGGTCGCTGAGGCTAATCAATAAATCTTTACAGCTTTCAGATAGGTTGCTGGGCTGATTAATGAGCTTATGTAGCTTGGAAAGTCTTAGGCATAGAATTTCTTTAAATGACAAATATTCCAAGGCCTTAGAAGTTGTCTCCTTTTGAGATCAGTGAGCTTATAACTTCCACTTCGGTAAACTTCTTGGACTCTATAAGGTCCTTCTCAGCTTTTCTGTAACTTTGATAATTGTCCTTGTTTTCCAACATTTGACCTTTTGAGTACTAGGTCTCCTACTGCAAAGTCTTTTCTTTGACCTTTTTGTTGAAAAAACTTGTGACTTATCTTTTATATCTTTTGTCAGCTTCCATGGCTTTGTTTCTAACTTCTTCAAGAAGGTCTAGGTCTACCCTTCTTTACCCCTAGTTTAAGACTAAATTGTATTCAGTTAGTCTCAAGGATTGCAAACCGACCTCTACTGGCATTACTACTTCTGTACCAAAACATAGACTGAAAGGTGTCTCCCTAGTAGCTTTTCTAGGTGTGGTTCTGTAAGACCGTTGGATACTTGGAATTTCTTCTGGCTAGGAGGGTCTCCGACCTTCCTCCTCAAGCTCGATGAGCCTTTTCTTGAGAAATTCCAGAATTGTTCTGTTCGTGACCTCGACAAGTCCATTCGCTCGAGGATGATCTACTGAGGTCAATCTCTATGCTATGTTCAAGTTCTTGAAAGGATCACCAAAAAATTATCTTCCATTGTTTGAGATGATGGCTCGAGGAATTCCAAATTTGCACAGAATATTTCTCCAAACAAAAGACTGCACTTTCGGTGAAGAAATTATTGTCATAGGTTCAACTTCAACCCATCTAGTGAAGTATTCTACAGCTACTATCAAAAATTGAACACCCCCCACTCCTTTAGGAAAATGTCCTAGTATGTCAATGTCCTAAATGTCAAATGGAACTGATACGTTGATAGATTAATACCTTGTTGGGGGTGCATGTGATTTGTTCATTGCAATTGGCAGCTCGTGCACTTCCGTATGGCATTCTCTATATCCGAGATCATTGAGGCCAATAATAACCAATCCTCAATATCTTCTTAGCCTTGGTTTTAGCTATTATGTGTGACCCACATATTCCGCTGTGTACCTCTTCAATGACATATTCTCTTGCTTCTTTGCTCAAGCATTTAAGTAAGGGCCATGTGCATGACCTCCTATATATTTCATCATCTCCTATCAAAACATAGCGAGGTACCCATTTTTTGATTTGGTGAGCTTCTTTTGGGTCTTCCAAGAGCTCTCCATCATTGCAGAATTTGTAAATGGGGTACCTCCAGTCTGCTTAGTCTTTTATGACCAAGTTTTCTTCTTGATTTATGCTTTGAGAATATTACTGTTCAACCAGTTGCTCGGCTTTGGTGCCCGCGAGCACTCTGTAGATTTGTCAATATTCTGATCTGATGAGCTTCAAAGTAGGTTTTAAACTTTCTTGATGTCATAACAAGGTATAGAAACTTCTCGAAGTCTGAATATCTAACAGTACTGAGCTAACAACCTTCTAGGTTACAATTAGGTAAATCAAAAGTTCTTCTTCGAGCCTCGGTGAGACAAGTTGTGGAGGTTTTCCCAAGAACTCTTTTAGCTTCATGAATGCAGTTTGACAATCCTCTGTCCACTTGAAATCCTTTTGCTTCTTCAGGATGTCATAGAACTTTTCTCTTTTATCAGCCATCTTGCTAATGAAACGACTCAATACTGCCATCTTTCCTATTAAGCTCTGGACTTTTTTGGTGCTTTTCAAAGGTTCCATGCCCAGGAGTGCCTTTATCTTATCAGGGATATGCCTCGTTCTGATATCATAAAACCAAAAAATTTTCCTACTAAAACTCCAAAATTGCACTTTTCATTATTGAGTTTCATGTGAGCAATTTTCAATGTTTGAAATTTCTCTCAAATGTCTTCAATAAAGTCATCTAGGGTCTTGGATTCGATTACAATGTCTTTTCCACATAGCCCTTAATGCTTCTTTCGACCTGTTTCTTAAAAACCTTATGCATAGCTTGATAGAACTATGCCCTTACATTCTTCAAACCAAAAGGCATTTTGGTGTAGCAGCAAGTCCCAACCTCAATTATGAACGAGGTCTTTTCCAAGTTTTCCAGTGCTATTGGAATGTAGTGATACAATTTATAAGTGTCTAGGAAACAAAGCTATTGGTATGTAGTTGTTGAATCAACCACCTGGTCAATGCTTAGAAGTGGGTATGAATAATTCTGGCAATACATATTGAGTGTAGTGAAGTCTACACACATCCTCCATGTTCTTCTTTGGCATGACCACTGGGTTGGCGAGCCATTTGGGATACATAAGATCTTTTAAGATTTTAACTACGAGAAGAGTTTGGACTTTTCGAGCTATGACTTCATTTCTTTTCGGAGCAAAGATCCTCTGCTTTTGTCTAATTGGTTTAACTCCCGGTCTGAGACCGACCTTGTGTTCTGCAACTTTTCTGTCAATACCCTCAAGGTCAATAGGTCGCCAAGCAAAGACCTTTAAGTACTCCTGAAGTGAATCAACGAGCTTTCCTTTGACCTTTGAAGTTAAGTTCTGCTATTTTTATCCCTTCCTCAAGAAATTCAGGATTGTGAAAAACCTTTTCTTCTTTGCTAGAAACTTGAATTCTGGATTTTTCATCATCTAGTGGTAGGTCGATGAAGAAGACTTGCGAGATCGTTACCGAGATCTCTACATCTTCTTTAGCGAGGTAGAATTCTGAGGCTACTTTCTATCTCTTTCCAAGGTAATCCAACAATCACCAATTTGAATCCTCATGCAGTGGTTTAACAAAGAGATTTCGCCTTTTAGGTTCATAATTCCTTTCCTTCCTAGGATTGCATTGTAGGTTAATGGTGCATCTACCACTAGCCAGTCCTCTGATTTCTATATTTCTGTAACTCCTTTGCCATTTACCTAGACTGTGGTCAGAACTCGACGAATTCCGTCAGCATAGGTCTTGCTGCCACTGAAACTTGTTAGGGAAATATCTGATCTCAACAATGAGCTCTTGTCTATTCCCATTTGATCAAATGCCCTTTTGTATAAGACATTCACCGCACTTCCAATATCTACCATGATTTTTCGAACAAAAAATTCTCCAATTTGGAAAGATACTGTGAGGGGGTTTTGCATATGCTCCTTGGGCTCATTTTGATCTCCTTTCAATCACATTGATCTCTCTTACTAGAGGTCGTTGTTGATTAGCGATTGCAGGTGGTGGGTTTACTGGAGCTATTTTTTTAGTCAAACACTCTTGCAGGTGGACTTCTTTAATCAATCTCTCAAATTCTCATTTGAGGTCAAGACAATCCTCGAGATGACCGTGGTCTTTATGGTAATGGTAGAACTTTTTCATATCTCTTTTTGCCAAAAGGGTCTTAAAAGGTGTCGGTGGCTTTACGAGACCTTTTTTTTCCATAACCACTAAGATTCTGCTTGTGAAGCTATCACAGGGATAGTCATTAAGTCAGGAATTATCTTCCTCTTCTTATCCAAAGGTCCTCCCTTCGGATGATTCTTTCCCATCCCACTTGGGTGATTGTGGGCTCTTAGGTCACCCTTTGATTTCTTTTTTGGTGGTTGAGGTGAAATCGGGAATCTTCTTTTGGATTGTTGTCTCCTCTACTTAGATCAATTTCTCAAGAAGTGTTTGCAACTCGTTGATGGTCTTCATTGGTTCTTCTACTAGCCTGAGAGCTACATACCCCCTTGCAATCCCTGCTTAAGTGCAGTGATATAGATCGCATTATTCTTCTGCTCAATTTCCACCGCTTCATCATTGAACCAACTATGATAACTCTTGGTGCTCTTGCCGACCTTTTGTCTGATGTTGAAGAGGTCATTGATGTCTTTCTCTCACCTCTTGCTTCTTTGATAATTTTTCAAGAGCAACTCCTTTAAGCGTGTCCAGCTCAAAATGCTTGCCTCTGGAATGCTTTTGAACCATGACTGTGCTTTCTTTGTCAGCATAGATTGAAAAGCTCAGCACTTGACATGATCGGGGTATTCGAACATCTCTATGTAAGAAACATACTCATATATATGTTGCAATGGTTCACCTGTGCCATCATATTTCACCTCAATTTGTGGATCTTTGACTCTTAGAGACATTCGAGCTGTTGGGATGCTATGGACAAACATGATGGTTCTAGGGCTACCTCTTAGGCTTCGTTGCTTGTTCCTTCAATCAAGTTTCGCCGAGGTATCCTTTCTCCAAGAGAAGTTCTCAGGGAGCTCCCCTGCTCATCAGGACTTGTTCTTAATGACTTCTGGTGATTGCTGCTTAGTTGAGTCTATCTCAAGTCATAAGCACAACCATTAAGTAGAGTTTCTCTAAGGTTAGTCACTAGTGGTGCTGTTTCCGTGTTGACTCTTTCATGGATCCTTACTCCATGAGCTCCTCCCTGTGTAGGTTCCACCTCTTGACCTTCACTGTTTTGAGTTGGGATATGTGGAAGGTCGCTTCTTGTCTCTAAAAGTGGGGGAGGATCCAATTGTGTGTTATTCCACTGCTTTAGGTTTCCAAGTTGCTATGTTTCTCTCCGAGATAGTGCTGGACTATGCCCAGTCGATACATAATTTTTCCTTCCTGATATTTTGTCCAAGGCTGCCCCTATACATTCCAGGAGGTCAGCAAGGACAGAGATGTGACTTCCCCTAGATCTTTAGGGTCTAGGAACACCTATTGTTATTTGGATTTTGATACCTTTGTCCCGTCTCTCCTTGTCCAGCTGGATTATAAACTGGGGATCTTTGAGAATGACTAGACCTTGTTGATCTTCGTGGCAATGTTGGATCAACAACGCTAGTCATATTGATATTATTCTTTCCTTGGATTAGATCCTCTAGAACGGTTTCTCCAGTCTGCAGTTGTGTTCTTCCCTGTGGTCAACCACGATGTGGTTGCTGTACTCGTATTGGTTGTGATTGTGTGATTATGATTTCTATATGTTTTTTATGTGTTCGGAAGAAAAAATTTTAACAGGGTGTTCTTCCCACAGACGAAGCCAGAAGTGATGGAGATCGGAAACGATATTCGAGTCACCCCGAACCGTGATGGCACCTATAATCACAACCTGAAAGAAAAATTAGATCATCGAAGTGGGCTATTGCCCTAAGGATAACTCCGATGCCTAAGTCAATATTCAACGAGAGTAAAATTGAATGAGATAAACTTGTGTAATCTGATTGTGATTCGATATGTCTATTGAATAAGAAGTTACTTTGTCGGATTGAATCTCAAATACTTGAAAGTAGGCATTTAGGATAATTTTGAGGTAATATCCCCCTAACTGCTCTTAGAATCTTGGTGTTTCCATATTATTAGGTGACTTACCATGCACAACTCTGGTGTAAGAGCTAAGAGCTCGCTAATGACGTATAAACCAACTTTACGACCTAGTGGTGAGACTAGAAGATCTCGACAAGCTTATTTAGAAGTTGGGACAAGTGATTTTAAGGTTTATAATTTGTATTAAGAGTCATAAATGTTCAATCGTGGCATGGAAGGTGTATAAGATGGATCGGAGCTCATTGGGTTGAAGGTCGAAGGTCGAGGTCCAGTGAGACCTTTCCTAAGCTCATTGAAGGTCGGTGACCTAGGAAGTCGACGACTGAGGAGGTCTCTAACTCTCCTTTAGTATTCGAGCTTATTTGTGTCGGGTTATTCACGTTGGTATCCGTTTTACCCATTAATTATATTTTAAATATTATATTTGTACTTAGATATCCTCATGGCATAATTTAAACAAGAAAGGTTTAGAATCTTAGAGAATTTCATTAAGAAATTTGTCCTTAAGAATTTTGAATAATTTAGTTCCTATCTTTGGAGATTAATTTGAGTGATCAATTCTTCCTTTTGAGCCAAATTAGATGTCAAAAGAAAGCTCTTTCTTAGTAGCATAAGATGGATTAATTATTTTTCAAAGACAGGTTGAAGAAGTGGCGGAAATGTACCCTCCAAAAACACTGCCCAAAAATGACCTTAATGCCTCGCAACCTTCTAAATTACTTGATTTAACCCCACTACATATGCAGACACAAGTCTAAATACATGAGCTGTATTTCTTGAGTCTTGGGTACCAAGTTTGATATTCATTTCCTCTTTTGGCCCTTGCAATATTTTAAAAAAAATGAAAAGAAAAGAATAGGTGACCAATTAGGTGGTGCAAAATGGCACCACCCATGTGTCACTTACCACACCTTCACACACCACCAAACCAGCTTTCATACAACACCAACTTTCCCTTATAATTCTACCAAAAAGAATCCAAAAGAGAGTCCACTTCTTGCTTCCCAAAATAGAACACTCAAATAGGGGAACTTAGCTAGTTGAGAGAGAGAGAGAGAGTGTGTGTGTGTATGTGTAATTGGAGCCAAGCATTGTTTAATTAATCAAGGATCTTGAATTGAAGCATCATTCCAAGCATTAATCTTTGATCCACCTTTATCTTTTGTGAGTAATTCTTGTTCATGCTTGAGGTTAAATCATATTTTATGAAGAAGAAAATTTGATGGTTTTTCTTGAAGAATGTTGTTGATGGTTGAAAATTGAGTTCGTGGTTAATTGATTAAAGTTGTTTGATTATGGGGTTATGATAGTCATGTTTCGGAGGAGGATTTCTTGATGGAGTGTTTTGAACTGGTTTTAATTTATGCCATCATGTTAATTGAAAGGTTTTTGTTATCAAATTTGTCAAGCTATTTCAATTTTTCATGATTCTTGATTTTTATAAATTCAAGTAGGGTTTATGAAAATTTTATGATTTAATATACATTTACGAAATTAATGGTTTTGTTATCTTGATCGAACTTTAGAAAGCCTAATTTGAATACATATAGCCATGACTACAACAATTGGATCATATGTAGCAAGTTTCAAAATTAGGACCAAAGTTGTCCAAATTTCTGATTACCTAAACCAAGAATTTGATAATTCAAGTTAAAGCCTTGAATTTGTTATAGATAATGTGATAGTTTTGGAATCGTTAAAATGATCAAATAGATCAAAATATTAAGGTTGGACCAAGCAGTCAAATTTTCTTCAAGCCATAGACCAAGGATTCTAAACCTGTTTTAAACATTATAAAAGGCTATCGAGCTTGACTTTCAGCCAACTTTAAGAAATAAACTGTACAAATAAAGAATGATTCAATTTGTGATCTTTAACCTATTAGAAAACTCTATGAATCTAGTTTATTATGTAACAAATGGTTCATGATTTGAAGCTTCCTATAGTAAGATATAGAGGTGGCAGATAGGTAGCTTGGGCTGGGCTCGGGGCACAAGCTAGGTTGGAGACCCAAGGAACAGGCCCGTGTAGGCTGGCGGGCCTCAGTGAATTGGGCCTTAGGGAGACCAGGCCGGCTCGTGGGCCTCTCCGCTTTTTTTATTTATTTATTTTTTAAAACTTTTTAGATGTCTGGTGCCAACGTCGGGCACATGCCACCCGAACAGTTACTTTTTTCAATTTTTTGCCTTTTATTTTTACTTTACAAAATGATTCTCAACACTCAAAATCAACATATTCTTCACTTGATTGGATTTAGTTACTAATCTTTATGCTAATGACTATTGATCACACTCACAGAACAAAACATCGTTGATGCAGTACGAGTAGACGAGTAAGATTAGGATTGTTTAATAATTTTACTTCTTTAAATTAGATAGAATTTTATTTAGAAACTTATTTTTATTTATTTATTT
>JAOXNR010000001.1:18482684-18542669 GCA_028571225.1 Parsonsia alboflavescens | reverse complement strand
TCCCTTTTCTGTAAAAAAGCTTTCGAGTGAAGTTGTTTACAGTTGAGGTTCTATAATTTTCCCCACCATATTTTTCCATCCTACATCAATCGTTCAATCCATTCACCTAACCCGAGACTCAATCATATTATTTTAACAATTCAAATTTAATCTACTCTACATATTCAACATATTCTTCATATTATAAAGTTTTAAAAGTTTCAAGTTTAATATTTTTGAAAAAGTATGTAACTTGAGTTTAGTATTATTTTTCTTGGATTAAAATTTTAAATTAAAGTAAAGTTAATTCAAAATGTATTAGAATTAAATGTTTGAAAATTGAAAAAAGCCACATTAAGATGGTGGGGGGTTTGGCATTGACCCCTACCGGATTTATTAATAACAAATTATTAAAAATACATAGGACTAGGAGGGGATTTGTTTACCTAAACCTCCTAGGAAAATAAATTACAATAAAAATACACTAATGGAGCTGAGTTTTTGAAAAATTATAAGTGTTGAAAAAAAAAATTTACACTTGATTCAATTTGCATTACTTGATGAAGCTCCTTCTCTATAATAATTTCATTCCTCTTCTTCCACCATAGGACCCATTTCTTGAGCCCTATTTTCTGCTTCGATCCAATGTGACATGGCGTGATCTTATTAAGGAACCCTTCATTCATCAAATATCCGTGACATAAATTAAAAATAAATTCCCAAGATTCATCAAGTGATTTAAGCTAGGTTCCTTGACCCTTGTTACCTTCCAACATAAACCAATGATTTGAGTTTAATCACTCCAATTCAATACTCTAGCCAAGTATTGAAAACCCTTAGTAGTTATCTAAGAACCCTAGAAGAGTTCTTGATGAACACACTCAAGAAGAAATGTATGATCCAAAAGGAATCACACAAGTTTGATTTAGTTATTTGTATAAAAGGTTCGTTCATAATTACAAATGAAGAGCTATTTATAGTTCCAAGCTCAAATTACCCTAACTAATTTGTCTTTAGGGTCAAAAGACCAAAATACCCTGAATAACTAATAAACATAATATGAGAAACCAAATGAAAATTAAAAAAAATGGCAAGGTATTAGGTTTGTCTAGCCTGCAACCAGCTCTGGTTGGTGACCTTGATGGAAGGCTAGATGCTTCCAATTTTGAGGCTTTTGTCCGTGGTTGAATGTTGCTACAACTAGCTCTTGTGGTGGAGCCGAATAGTGGGAAGGACAAGGTTATTTTGCATTGTTCTCCTCCGACTTTTCTTGATTTGTTTTGACCTCCAATTGCACACTTCTTGGACAAGTTCTTAGCATCTTTGGGTCTGCATTCAAGCCCTCAAAATCATCATATAATTCCTCTACTTTATATACATTAAACAACTTCTTGGATGGCTCCTCTTCATCAAGTGACATCCTCTCAAAGATGATATCCAAATCAAGTAGATCTACTTTTCTTTGAACAAATAGCTTCAATGCTTGTCTCAACCTTGAAGCTCCCAATCTCATTGTTGGTCCAAAAGGTATCTTTGGAGTTGGATCTCTATTGACGTGAAGACAAGTTTAAATTTCTCATTATTTTGACCCAACCCTTGATCACTTCATAGAAGATTCAAATTTTGAAGATTCATCAATGGTTCAAGCTTTGAATTTGGATTGATTTACTTGTTAATACTCACAACTAACCAACCTAAACGATTTGGCAGACAATCTCAATACTTAAGAAAAGTAAATGAAAAGCCCTTTTGTAGTCTCTCAAGAACCCTAGAAAAATTCATAAGAAAACCCACTCACAGATCATGTTTGATCCAAGAAGAAAATTCATTCAATAGAATAGTTGTTTGTAGAGAATAGTTGTCTTTCAAATACAAATTGAACACTATTTATAGTCTTGATGATATGAAGACCTAATAATAGTAAATTACATTAAAACCCATAATGAATAAGTCAAATGAAAAGAAGGAATGAAGCAAAGCCAATAAAAAAGCGGAAAACATCGCATTAAGTGAATAAGGGAATGGTCCAGTGCCAGCTGGAAGGAAGAGAACACTGGACACCAAGCCGGATGGCAACTGGAATCTCCAATAGCTATCTGGTGCATGGGTTCAGCATCAGATTAATTGCAGCATAGCCCGATGGTGCGGTCTACCATGCCATCCGGTGCGATGTTGAACTTTCTCCGCTCCAAACTCATTTTTCTCAGAGCCAAAATCACTCCTAAGCCTTCCCACATCATTTCTAAGGCTCCCATGGTCTTGTTCTTCTTCTCACTGTCATCTATATTCTCTTGAATCATCCATAAGTGGTATTCCTTTTTTTTTTGGCTCTTCATCAACTCTTGAATTATCTTCAAAGTTGGATTGAAAATCAAATGAATCCTCCCTTCCTTGCACAAATGCTATCAAATCTTGTCTCAATTTGTAAGACCTTGATCTTGTTATAGGTCTAGTAGGTATCTTTGAAGTGGCATCTCCATCTTTCCCCCTCACCTGGAAAGGATTTGTCCTTGAATCGGTTTCATCTACATCAAAAGGGGAAACATTACTAACATTGAATGTGGAACTCACTTGATACTTACCTTGAAGATCAACTTTGTAAGCATTGTCATTGATTTTCTTTATGATTTGAAATGGTTCATCTCCTCTTGGCCGAAGCTTGGTCCTTCTAGAATGAGGAAACTTCTCTTTCCTTAGGTGAATCCATAGCTAATCACCCACATTGAACTTCATCTCCTTTCATCCTTTGTTATGTTGTTTTGCATATCTTTGAGTTTGTCTTTGAATGTTCGCCCTAGCCTTGGCATGCAATTGCTTCCCCATTTCCACTTTCTTTTTGCCATCTAGACAATGAACTTCATTCAAAGGTAGAGGTGTCAAATCTAGAGGTGTTAAAGGTTGAAAACCATAAACCAATTTAAAGGGTGAAAAAAGAGTAGAAGAATGCACACATTTATTATAAGCAAATTCAATAAAAAGCAAACATGCTTCCTAACATTTTAAATTCTTCTTGATTATGACTCTTAACAAATTTTATGAGGTCCTATTTACAACCTCTGTTTGACCATCCGTTTGGGGGTGACAAGAAGTGGAAAACAACAACTTAATACCCAACAATCCATAAAAGACTTTCCAAAAATAACTCAAGCATTTGGTATTCCTATCATTAACAATGGTTCTAGGAATCCCATGTAATCTAACCACATCTTTAAAGAACAAGTTTGATACATTTCAAGCATCATCAACTTTTGACCAAGCAATAAAGTGTGCCATCTTGGAAAATCTATCAACAACAACAACAATAGAATCCTTACAATTTCTAGACTTAGGCAAACCGAGCACAAAATTGATAGAAACATGTTCCCAAGGTGCATGAGAAATAGGAAAAGGCATGTAATGACCATGTGGCTTTATGAAAGATTTAGCCTTACAACAAATAATGTTAATCACATCCCATTTCATGTAAGGCCAATAAAAATACTCTTTCAGAGTATCTAAAGTCTTAGAAATACCAAAGTGTCCAATTAGGTCACCTCCATGACTCTCAATCACAAGCAATTCTCAAAGAACACTTAGGCACACACAATTTATCCTCCCTATAAGGAAGACTTTCATGCAAATAATGCATATGATAAGCTCCTTTCACACAAGCAACAAATACATCCTTAAAATCATCATCATCACCATACAAGTCCTTTATATACTCAAAACTAAGTAACTTAGCATCAAGAGTAGTGAATAAAGTGTACCTCCTTGAGAGTATATTTGCTACCATATTTTCCTTACCTTGCTTGTACTTGAAAACATTGAGAAACATCTCAATGAATTCCACTTACTTGGCATGTCTTTTACTTTGCTTTGCTTGTCCCTTCAAGTGTTTGAGGGACTCAAGATCGGTGTGGATGACAAATTCCTCAGGCCATAGGTAGTGTTGTCAATGTTCCAATGATCTAACCAAAGCAAACAATTCTTTACCATAGGTGGAATAGTTCAAAGAAGCATCATCAAGCTTTTCACTAAAATATACTAAACGTCTACCCTTTTGCATTAAAATTGCTCCTATCCCCACCTCCGAAGCATCACATTCTTTTTCGAAAACTTTGGAAAATAAGCTTAGCTTTGAGCATTTGAAGAGCTTGTTCTTGTTCATTCTCCCACCTAAACTTAACTCTTACTGTGATGATTTCCGCGAGAGGGGCTGCTATGGTGCTAAAGTGAGGAACAAACCTTCTATAAAATGATGTCAACCTATGGAAACTTCTTACCACACTTGCACTTGTTGGAGTTGGCCATTCCTTTATAACTTTCACTTTTTTCTCATAAACATGTACAAAATTAGGAGACACAGTATATCCAATAAATGTACTTTGTTTAAACAAAAGGAACATTTACTCAAATTGGCATACAAGTGTTCTTTCCTAGGCACATCAAAAACATATTTCAAGTGTTCAATATGCTCATCAACATTTCTGTTGTAAACTATAATATCATCGACATAGATAACCACAAATTTACATATACAATCTCCAAAACACGATTTATTAGTCTCATGAATGTGCTAGGTGCATTTGTGAGTCCAAAAGGCATGACAAGCCACTTATATCAGCCATGTTTTGTTTTAAAGGCTATTTTCCGTTCATCCCCTTCTTTCATACGAATTTGATGATAGCTACTTTTCAAGGCAATTTTAGAAAAATGCAAACTAACACTCAATCCGTCAAGCATATTATCTAACCTAGGGATGGGAAAGCAATACTTAACAGTTATTTTGTTGATTGAGTGACAATAAACACACATCCTCCAACTTCCATCCGTTTTGAGAACAAGGAGGACCTATACCACACAAGGGCTTATGCTCTTCCTCATATAGCCTTTGGCTGGTAGCTCTCCATCTTGCCTTTGTAGATCTTTTGCTTCTTCAGGGTTAGTTCTATAGGTGGAATTGTTTGGTAGAGAGGCTAACAGAATTAAGTCGCTTTGGTGCTCAATCCCTCTCCTTGGTGGCAACTCTTGAGAGAGATCTTCTGAAAACACATCCTTGTATTCCTTCAAAAGATCACAAATGAAACTAGGAAGAAAAGAGTCAATATCATCATCAAAAGAGTTAAAATGTAAAGAATGCTTATATTATCATCAACTCTTTCTTTTGCATGAAAATTCACTTTTGCATCATTCTTCTTTTCCTCTTCCCTCTCTTTCTTCTCTCTCTCGATTTCTTTCTACCTTTTCTTGCTCTATTTCTTTCCACTCTCACTCTCTTTCGTTTTTCCTTCATGTTCTTTCTCTTCTTTCTCTCCATAGAATTCTCTCATCCTCTCAAAAATCTTCCTTTGGTTCATATATGCTTCATGAGGCTTCAATGAGTTCAAATGTATCGTTCTTCCTTTATGCTCCAATGTATGCTTGTTCTTGTGGCCATCATATATTTCCTTACCATCATATTGCCACACTTTCCCAAGTAGCAAGTGGGTGGCTTGCATTTACACCATATCACATAACATAACAAAATATTGAAGAACTCATGGAAGCTACCAAATGAGGAGTTAAGAAGATTCAAGTTCAATTATAAAGAAGATGGAGCTTCAAGGGGAGATTCAATGAATGGATTGAAGAATTACAAGATGAAGAACTTAGTTCATGCATATAGAGACTTGTACTTCAAGTATAAGAATGATGCCCATCATCATTCACCAAATGTTCTTTCTCCTCACCATCACTACAAAACTCAACAAATCCTCTATCCACGTGAATGGTCCTCTTATTAGGGCATTGTGAAGACATGTCCATAACCTTGGCATCTATAGAACTTAATATATCTAGATTTAAAAGGAGGTTATTGCATTTTACCTTTGTCTCCTTGAGGTGCTTTGGTTTCTCCAATTTTAGTCTTGGGCACCTCCTCCTTAGGTGTCTTGGCCCGTCCTTGCTCCTTCTTAGGCCAAGTACTTGGAGCTTTGGATGATGAACTCCTAAAAGTTGCACTCCCATATGGCTTCCCATAAGATGATGACTTCCTTTCCTTTATTTGCATCTCTATCTTGGCAGCTGGTTGCACCATTTCCTCCAACGTTCTATAGAGTTGCAATTCAAGAGTATATGCAATCTCCTTGTTCAAACCTCTAAGAAACCTTGTCATGGTTGTCTCTTGCTCTTCTCCCACAAGGTTGCTCCTAATCAATGCCATTTCCATCTCCTTGTAGTATGCATCTACACTCTTGGTTCGTAGTGTAAGTTTTGCAACTTGTGATGAAGGTCCCTCAATATGGTGGACAAATCTCCTTCTCATGTTATTCTTCATCTAAACCCAAGTTATAATAGGGGTTGCACTTTCTCTTCTTCTGGCTATCACCAAGTGATCCCACCATACAATAGCTTGATCTTCTTCACTTTGGAGTAATTATGACACTCATAGATTGAGTCAACATTTTGTTTTCAATCCAAGTATGCACTTGGATCCTCTCCTCTATGGGATGGGGACACTGTTTGCTTGATGCTTCCCAAGTTTCTATCAATGTTGTCTTCTCTCCTTGGCCTTCTATCTCCTTCATCCTCATAGTCATCTTCCTAGACCCAATCATTCACACTTTCTTCATCAACATATTACTCTTGGATGATCCTCCTTCCTGGTTCTCCTCTATGTTTTGATTCCTCATAATATTTTGTGTAGGTGAGGCTAATGAATTGATTCTCCCATCCATGTCATCCATCCTAGTGTGAACGTGTAAGAGACTAGCAGTCATTTCATTCATCTTTTCCATGATAGACTCTAAACATCCATTGATATCTCCCTTAACGGAAGCTTGGGATGATGGTGATGCTCCATTTGTCGTGGTTTTCGTACAATTCAAAGAACACAAAAATAAAGAAATATAGATACAATCTCACTTTCTCTACTGTTTGCACTCAAATATGGCTTTTTCTCACTCAATTGAACTCACCCATTTTCACCTTTTATTTTTCTAAACTCTTGATGAGGTTCTTAATCAACTCAAATTGGGCAATGCAACTACTCAACAAACTGATGCCAAATGTCCACACAACTCAATTAAGTAGTCAATTGTGATTAATAATTAAGAGATAAAGAGTTTCAAAGAATAAGTCAATCAATCACAAACCATTTGATCAAACATTTGGAATTCAAGAAAATTGAGGATAGTTATATTGGTAGACACCTAGAGGTCAAAGATTGTGATCTCAAATTTGTATAAAAATATCAATAACTCAAGCCGTTGATCTCAAATTGGCATAAACACAAGAGATACTTATCAATCTCAATTTATCATCAAATCAAACTATACTTATCAATAAGTCATAAACACAAGAGATATCAACTTGAATTCAACAAACCCAATGATTTTTTGGCACTTTTTTGTAGCAATTTTCAGTATGCCCTATTTTAGGGTTTTTTTATCTTCCTGCTTTTTTTTTGCTGAATTTTTCTTTGTAGGGATGAGTAAGAGTATAAATCACCAAACACAATAGAATTGACCCCTTTTTTTGGCCATAGGCACAATTCCCAAAATCACAAAGAAATCAAAGAGAAGAACTATGATAAATGTAAAAGAACAAACATAAATCAACATAAGACCATGGGATTTCAAAGAAAAAAACATGATCTTAACACTTAAACAAGAAAGCAAGTAAGATAGGGGAAAAACCTAAGCTCTTGGTATCAAAATATGATATGATCACAGGTTGAAGTTTCTCTTTATCTTGGCCCAACCTTTGACTTCATAGAAGATTGCCATGATAGATCTCCTTCAATTTCGGGATACGACTCGTACAAGTAGTTGATGCTTGTCTCAAAACCTAAAATCTTAGAGGTAGGATCCATACAAAAAGCAATACAACACAATAATAAAATATCTTTATAATATTTCAAATATTTTTTGTTCTATAGCTTCTACCATTTTACTATAGTGACAATGGTATCAAAATTGACTAAAAGTATGACATACTTGATTTAAAGTGGGAATCAATGTTTTAAAAATTGGATCGGATATTGAATTGGAAAAGTTACTGGAGCACAGTTTAATGATCTAACCGTAATTGAACCGGTAATATTACATAAAATATAAAAATTATATTTGTTATCGATATATATATATATATTTGTCAATAATATAAGATATAATAATTTCATAATACAATAATATTGATGTTAAATTTATAGATATGATATTAATAGTTTTTTATAATTAATAATCATAAGTTCTATCTTATAGGGATTTTAAAATGATCATTTTTAATATGGTAAGAACTTGAAGATTTTAAGAAATTTTTTTATTTATTAATATTTAATAATGAAGTATATTTTGAGTAAATTTGTTGATTTTAAAATAAAAAAATGCGTAAATTTATAATTTAATTGAAGAATGATTTAATATTAAGGAAAAAAAATTTTTTTTTGGTTGAAATTTGTAGAAATTTGGCCCTAATTCAGATTTATTGAAAAATCAACTGGTTCAACATTAGACTACCCAATTCACTGGTCCAACCGGTCGATCCATTCCAATTTTTTATTAAGAGAACGATTTTTAAAAAAAACTGTTCAATGTCCTCTTTTGAACTAGTGATCGGTTCAAGGTTTGATCGATCTAGTCTAAAAAATAGTGGTTGGAATCATATGATGGGAAATTTTGGCTAGAAAGTAATTGTGTACCTTCCTTAAAATTTTGATTGGAAAGTATTGACAAGAAAGTAATTGCGTACCTTTCTTAAAATTTTCCAAAAAAAAAGAGACAATAGAGGCACTATTAAAATTTGAGCTAGTTAAAAGGCTAGAAATTGCTATACTATTGCAAAATTGAATTAATTGGCTTTTATAATGAATAACATTTATCTATAATATCATACATGGAGTTCTGTCTAGTGATAACATCTACCCTAAATTTTTTGTATTTTAAACCTTATTCATTACAAAGATATTTAAATTGTTGTGTTCTAACTCTTGAAGTTTTAATAAATACAATCGTATTACAAATAATACTAACTATTTCTTCTATGTATATGTAACCATTTTTAACAATTAAATTCAAAACATGTCATACACATGTGTTATGAAAAAGATTTTCATCAAATATGGGATTTATTTCATCTATAAGAATTGGAATACAGGAATCATTATTTTTTGCATTGTCAAAAGAAAGAGAAAATTTTTTGTTCAAAATATTATATTCACGACAAGTAGATAAAATATAATATGCAATATTAATACCGGAGTGAGGATATTCAAATGGTCTAAAAGAAATTATTCTTTTTTGAAGAATCCATTCATAATGATGGGGATCTAACTTCAAAGATACCTTCCGGACCAATAACGAGATCAAGAGCTTCAAAGTTGAGACAAGTATTGATGCCATTTATTCAAAGAAGAGAAGATCTACTTGATTTTGATGCCATCTTTGAGAGGATATCACTTGATGAAAAGGAGTGATCAAAAAGGTTGTTCAATGTATACAAAGTGGAGGAATTATATGATGATTCGGAGGGGTTGAATGCACAGCCAAAGATGCCAAGAACTTGTCCAAAAAGTGTGCAATTGGAGGCAAAACTAATCAAGAAAAGTTGGAGGAGAACAGGGGAAAATAGCCTTATTCAGCCCATTGTATGGAGCCACCACCGATGCCAGTTGCAGCAACATTCAGCCACAGACAAAAGGCACAATGCTAGGAGCATTAGGCCTTGCATCCATTGCACCAACCGGTGCCGATTGCGGGCCAGATAACCTCGATGGCTTGCCATTTTCTTTGATTTTTCCTTTGGTTTCTCATTTTATTTTTATTAGTTATTAAGGGTATTTTTATCCTTTGACCCTAAGGACAAATTATTTAAGTTAATTTGAGGTTGGAACTACAAATAGCTCTTCATTTGTAATTTTGAATGAACCTTTTATACAAACAACTAAATCTAACTTGTGTGATTCCTTTGGATTAAACATTACTTTTTTAGTGTGTTCATTGAAGACTCTTCTAGGGTTCTCAGATAACTATTTAGGGTTTTCAATACTTGGCTAGGGCGTTGAATTGGGTTAATGAAACTCAAATCATTGGTTTATGTTGGACGACAACAGAGGTCAATGAATCTAGCTTGAATCACTTGATGAATATTGGGAATTTGCTTTCAATTGGTGTGATTGATATTTCATGAATGAAGGGTTCCTGAATGAGAAAACATCACAGGATCAATTCAATGACAAGTAATATGCACATAATCCGACATATTTATAGCACTCCAAGAATCACAAGTAAGTGCAAATTTTGTATTTTTTTCATTGTTTTAACACATTTAATAACATCATTTTTAATTGTAGATCTGGGAATTCTACTAAATGTCAATTGTAAAGACCTAAACACCATTCTATTAAAATCTTTTGTTTCGGCTATGCCCGAAGGAAAATTACATTGAATTGTCCACTTAGCAATTTCTTCCGAGCAACTTTTTGATCAAATCAAAAATTACCATGTGCTTCCTCCCCTTGGTTACACTAATTTGTTATTGTTTTGGCAAATCCTCGTTAAAATCAACGTGTTCATTTTTCATATGCCTAGTCAAGGTTTTCATTCCACTCCCACTTTTATGATTATATTTCTTCTCACAAAGGTTACAAATTTCTTTTTCACCTTTTTTTTTTTTTTCTGAATAAACTCTATACTAGTGATGATTTTGTTTTCTTTAGTTCTACTTGTTGAGTTAGATGAGGCTCCTCCTACTTGTCCTAGACAACTACTAGGCATTGGGGTTTTATCGACATTACCTGTGTCAACATCATCACCTAAAGTCTCTATATCACTCTGGAAAGTTGGTTCTAATAACATAATCACAAAGCCTAGCAAATTCATCTTCATCAATATTAATGTGGTGAGAGGATGAACGAGATATATCCATTTTTTTTAAAATAAACTAGATTATTGAAAATAATTCAAGTAATAAGTATGCAATCAAGTAACAAATATCAAGCAATTAAAATAAATAAAATAAAACAAGTAACTTAGTATTTAGTAAGTAATAAACAAAAAAATAATTTAAATAAATAAAATTGAAGGCTAAATGGCCATTTTACTTTCATACCTTTTTTGTTTTGATCATGTATTTTCATTTTTTTTTTAATCTTTTAAAGTCCCATGACCCTTTTTTTTTTTTTTTTGCCCATGCAAGTCCATATCTTTTTCTTCATCTTTTAAGGTCCCATAACTTTTTATTGGTAATCAACTAAGTCATATAACTTTTTAGTGGTGGCCAACTAGATCAAAAAATGATATAAAGTTATGAGACCTTTAAAAAAATATATATAAAAAGGATATGGACCTACATGATCAAAACAAAAAAGTTATAGGACTTAGTTGGTCACCTGTAAAAAGTTATGGGATCTTAAAAAATGAAAAACAAAGATACGGAAAAACGTGGCCAAAAAAAAAAATTATGGGACCTTAAAAGGTATAAAAAATATATGTGGTTAAAACAAAAGAGTTATAGGACTAAATTGGTCATTTTGCCTAAAATTGAAATTTGAATAAATAAATAAGTAACAAATTAACAAAAGTTACAAAGCTAAAATTAACTTGAAATTAAAAAAAAAATTATAATTTATAAAGATTATAAGATAAGTAGAGAAAAACCTATTTGAATTTGGAAGGATTAGTTAGAAATTGTAGAAGATGAAAACTTCAAATTTCTTCACCAAATTTCATCTTTCTTGCCAAAAATATAATACTATAGAGTTGAGTAGAGAGCTCTAAGAATAAGTAGGAGAGAAGTGTGAGTAAATAGTCTAATGGATATTATTTGATGACTTTTGATGGTGTGGGAAAGGATAGTTATTAGTGGCATTTCCATAATTTATCTTTTAAAAAAATTCAAATGGTATAAAACGGTCAGATTTTACAAATCTAGCCATTGGTTAGGGTCAGGTTCTGTATGATTGGTGATTTGTTCCAATTTCACAGGCTAGGTTGGATTAGGAAATGGATGAATCGAACGGGTTGGCGGGCTAGACTGTGCTAGGAAACTGTTCACTTGGCCCTCCGTGCCTGCCACCACTAAGGATTGCTATTCAATAAAATAGGCATGGTAATAATGTTGATGGGTGAAACGGGCAAAACTCGGACAAAGGTCAACCCAAATGAGCCAAAGGGGCTCGAGGCTTCAATACTTGAAAGTCAGACTTACAAAACCAATGAGGACGTGTGGGCAAGCAACTCTCCACCACCGACTTCCCAAGTCACAAACCTAGAGATCACTGACCTCCTACATGAGCTCAAGCTGAGGTCTTGCCAGACCCCTACTTCAACTTGGCAAACTCCGATCCGAATCATAAATCTTCCATGTCACGACCATAAGTGCACGACTCCTAGTCACTCCAAGGAGCCAAGGATCACTCGGCCCAACCTCACTAGAAGAGATGTTCGAGCTTCTCAAAATCCATGGGGAGGTTGCGAAGTTGGTCTAAAGGTATGCTAGTGGGCTCATAGCTCTCACAAAGACTTGAATGGCAAGATCTCTCATTCCAAGGAAACTCCGAGACCCTAGGAGCAACTGGTAGGATTTGACTGAATCTTACGGTTATCCTAATTGCCTACTGTTACGTAATGGAGAGCCCAATTCTAGGAGGTAACTGATTTTCTCTCTCTTCTTATACAAAACACCCAGCCAGTCTAGGGGGAGAAGGAACAACAAAAAAAGAAAACCTTCCGTGGGCTTGAGAATTGTTTTTACAGGAAAACTCTAGTAGAATACTAATTTAAGCATTGGAGCTCTTCCCTGGGCGACTGCCCACTCCGATGACCTCACTTTCTTCTCTTCTCAAGTTGCTGACGATGGAGCTCCATTGGCATTTGCGGGGTGATCCGATCCATCATATTTGGACCCCATCACTTCTGGCGCTATCTGTGGGAAACTAGAATAGAAAAGCCTAACTTTTTCCCATACACAAAACAAATAAAGCAATCCTAATGGCTCAGTCGCAGCCTTCGCGTGTTCAGCCTCCACGCCATGGCAGGCCACCAGCCAAAACATGGCTGCACACTGAAGAGATAGTGTCAGAAATGCCACCGTCAGTACAGGCCGTTGATAATGACAACCCAGGGCCAAGCACACAGCAAGGCCAACAGTCACCGGCACAGTCTGGCCCATCCCAGAATGTCCCCGCCAACCAAACGCTAGCGCAAGAAGGGCTATAGGGGAAACAACCAGATCTCATTACAAATGACAATAACTCCAGGCCACCAAGGCCATAGAGATCTAAAGGAACCCGAGTATCCGTGCCGACAAATCTAATGGAAAGAATGGTGGCTTCCCTAGAGGGAATCTCAGGCAAAAAAGATTACATTTCCACTGGGCGTACTTCAATGCCTTCCCCGAGAGAAACGCAACCACCTAGGAGTCAAGCACGCATACTCAATCGGACAGGTTTCAACTTTCAGAAGCTAAGACTGACCCCTATGCAATGACGCAAGTTGAGAAGCGAGTCGGCTAGAACAAATTTCATAAGGAGCAAGGACTTTACCTATGACCGACCTTAGGAAGACCCTCAATATAAGAGATAGGCTCAACCGAGCTACCATCTCCAAAAGCCAAGGACAGAATGCAGCTCCTGAAGAGCAAGGGAGCTCGTTGCGAACTCCACTTGGGGAAAGGATACCACCTCGTGGTAGCCTGAGTGAAATGACAAGCGAGAGCGCTCGAGGGGCAGCCCCCAACCTACTGAGTCGAGCAGCTCCCCTAGCCAATCAGAAGCAACAAAGCACTGTGGATCTTACTGAGAATTCGTAGTTTGTCCACAGCATCCGGATAGCCAGGATGCCACCAGGCTTCACGGCCCCACAATTGGAGAAAAAGTATGACGGTACTGGGGAGCCACAGCAACACATTGATGAGTATGTCTCCTACATGGAGATGTCTGAACGCACCGACCATGTCAAATGCAAAGCTTTTAGGTACACGCTGACCAAAAGGCTCAATCATGGTTCAAAGGCATCCCTGAGGCAAGCTTTTCAAGCTAGACATAGCTGAAAGAGCTCTTTCTGAAAAACTACCAAAGCAGCACGAGGTGCGAGAAAGTTATTAACGACCTCTTTCTCATCAAACAGAAGGTCGGTGAGAGCACCTGGAGCTATTATAGTCGTTTCAACGGCGAAGTAGTGGAGATCGAGCAAAAGAATGACGCCATCTACATTACTGCATTCAAGCAAGGGTTGCAAGGATTGTACGTAGCCCTCGGACTGGCCGAGGAGCTAGTAAAAACAATTAAGGAGCTGTAGAGGCTCCTGGAAAAGTTAATCAAGGCTGAGGAAACCGTGGTCCAAAAGAAGATCCCAGGCTTCACCTCAGCCATGGACAAAGACAACAAAGCGGGACCAGAAAAAGCTTCACCCAAAGAGGGTAGCCTCGGACAAAAGAAGGAAAACCATCCCCAACATTGTACTCACGCCGCTCAAGACATCACGGGTCGAGGTCATGATGGTAATGGAGAATAAAGGCCTTCTCAAGCAGCCCAGGACCCTCAAAAGTCCTGCCGCCCAAAGAGACCTGGCAAAGTTCTGCCACTACCATAGAGATCACGGGTATCTCACGGAGGATTGCTTCGATCTCAAACGTGAGATTGAGAGACTCATAAAAGAAGGCCAATTACAAGATTTCCTGGCAAAAAATGCAGGGCCTACAAACCCACCACCAACCTCGTAAAATCAAAAGGCCCCAGTCGGTGAAATAAGTGCCATCGAAAGGAAATCGAAGCGAGCTCGGGGGGGAAATTCAAAACCCCTAAAAGTGTCACTTTATATTGCCACTTCCTGGTGAGGAAAATCCTGGTTGAAACCGGAAGTGCAATCAATGTCGTCTATCGCAAGGCCTTTGATCAGATGGGGATCGACAAAAGCTCGTTGTAGATATCAAAAACTGCATTGACCAGTTTCAACGGCAGTATGACCTACGCTGACAAAATCCTGGGAGTCCCAACCACAGTCTGGGTGGATGGCAAGGAAGTGATCGAGATGATGGACTGGATGGTAGTAGATGCTCCTGGAACTTACAATGCTATACTTGGTCGCAGGGGGGTCATGGACCTAAAAGCAAAGATCTCTCTACTTAGCTACAGCATGAGAATCCAGGCCTGAGAGGTTTGGATCACCCTTGAAAGAGATAGGTAAATGGCTGCGGAATGTTACCTAGCTGAGGATAATGAAGAAAGCCCCCTAGAGCTCAAACAAGAGGAGTGCATTGACCTCCCAAAAGAGGATGACCACTTCAGAATTCAGGCAGCCGGAAAAGGAGAGAAAGTCTTCCTCAATCCGAAATTCCCTGAGAAATGGATAAAATTGGAGAGCTCCTATGCCCAAATATTAAAGGGAAGCTGGTGGATTCCCGTGAAGAAAATTTGGAAGTCTTCGCCTGGCAACCCAACGACCTTGAAGGAGTTGACCAAACTATTGCAGAACACAAGGTCGGGCTTAAGCCAGGGGTTAAGCCGGTGAAGCAGAAGAAGAGAACCTTTGCCATTGAGCATAACGAGGTCATAGCAAAAGAATTCCAAGCTCTTCTTGACGTTAGGATTCTGAAAGAAATGGTGCACCCAGAATGGCTGGCCAACCCTATGGTGGTACCAAAGAAGGAAGGGACATGGAGAATGTGTATAGACTTTACCCTACAGAACAAATTTTGCCAGACGGACTCCTACCCCCTTCCTAGCATTAACTAGATGGTAGACTCCACAGCCGAATACCTGTGGTTGTGTTTCCTCGACACATACAAAAGGTACCACAAGATTCCAATGGCCCTTAAAGACATGGAAAAGACCTCCTTCATCACAGAGGTCAGGACTTATTGCTACACCAAGATGCCTTTCGGTTTGAAAATCGCCAAGGCAGAATTTCAGCGAGCGATGCACAAAATTTTCAAGAAAAAGCTCAGGCGAAACATGAGGTCTACATGGATGACATAGTGATCAAATCCAAAACTACAGAAGATTTCATAAGGGACATCCAAGAAACCTTCCAAACCCTGGAAACTGCTCACATGAAGCTCAACCCAGAGAAATGCACCTTTGAGATCTCTGCAGGAAAGTTCCTAGGCTTCATGATCTCGGAGTGAGGTATTGATGCCAACCCAGACAAGATCAAAGCTCTGTTGGATATGGAACCTCCTAGAAACCTCAAAGAAGTACAGAGCCTAGCAGGAAAAATGGCGGCTCTAGGACGCTTTATCAGCAAGATGGCAGACAATGGAGAAAAATTTTATGATGCCATAAAAATGCCTAAGGACTTTCTGGGTATACCTCCTCAATTTGTCTCCCCAAGATCATGAGAAGAAATCTGTATGTACCTGACTGTGATTGAAAAGGTAGTGAATTCGGTATTAATAGTAGAAAGGTCAGGTCAGCAATTTCCTATTTATTATGTTAGCCAATTACTTCGAGGTCTAGAGACTAGATATACGGACCTCGAGAAATTTCTATACCTCATCATTATCACTTCAAGGAAATTAAAGCTGTATTTTGAAGCTTATCCGATAAGAGTACTAACTAACCTACCTCTGAAAAAAGCTCTAACAAATTCTGAACTCTCAGGCAGGATGATGAACTATTCCCTTAAGCTCCCTGGGTACCAGATTCAATTTGAGCCAAGGAAGGCTATCAAAGCTCAAGCCCTCTCAGACTTCGTAGAAGAATGTACCAGAGCTCCACTGGCACACACAGACACTTGTGAAGGCAATATTTGTACTATGTTCACAGACAGCTCTATGGAAAAGGAAAATTCAGGTGCGGGGATTGTACTAATCAGCCTGAGGGAGTGAGAATCCCTTACTCTGTGAAATACAATTTCCCAACCTCGAACAATGAATCTGAATATGAAACTCTCTTAATGGGTCTAAGGCTTATAAAAGCCCTCAAAGTGCAAAAATTGCATGCCAAAACAGCTTCACAAGTTGTAGCCAGCCAAGTAGTTGAAGAATATGAAGCAAGAGCATACAACATGGTCAAGTATTTCAAAAAAGTAAGAGACATCATATCAAAACTTGACTACTTTCTCATTGAACAGATTCCCAGAGAGTAAAACTCTGAAGCGGACATACTGTCCATGGTCTACCGAGAGCTAGCTGGAACCAATGCCGAGCTACTTGTGGAACAATTACACTTTCCCAGCATCGATCAAGAGGAAAGTCTGGTCATAGAGGATCAAGCAAACTGGAGATACCCAATCTTCAGATTCCTTAAACAAGGCGACCTCTATGAGGACCCAAAAGAAGTTCGTCGAGTGCAAAGATGGTTACCTCGCTATGTCTTGATTGGGGACAACGAGGTTTGTAGAAGGTCGTCCACATGGTCACTACTCAAGGGCTTAAGTTTGGAGGAAGGTAAATATGTGATTGACAAGTTATATATTGGTATATGTGCCTCTCACATAGGAGCGAAAACTGTCACAAAGAAAATCCTACGAATGGGGTATTACTGGCCCACAATGGTTGCGGACATTGAGATGACCATACAAAAATGCACCAGTTGCCAGCTACTTGGGAACAAATCACATCTTCCACTAGTGAAATACCAACCAATCAATGCCTTAGTACCATTTGACATATGGGGAATTGACGTCGTCGGACCTTTCACAAAGGGAGTGGGGATGCAAAATTCCTCATAGTTGCTTTAGAGTATTTCACCAGAAGGGTCGAAGCAAAGCCGATGACAGTGATCTCATCTCAAAAGGTTTAGTCGTTCATATGGAGGGACATCATATGCAGATTTGGGATCCAGTGAGCCATCATTTTAGACAATGGCCGATAGTTTACTGGCAATCCATTCAAGAGGTTCTACGAGAACCTCCACATTGAGCAAAGACTGACCTCTGTGGCTTACTCACAAGGTAACGGGCTAGCAGAAGTTACAAACCGAATGATCCTAGAAGGGCTAAAAAGAGACTCACTGAGCTCGAGAAAGATGGTCGCAATGCGGATTGGCCAAACAAGATCACCAGCATACTGTGGGCATATAGGACCACACCTAGAAAAGCTACTAGAGAAACCCAATTTAGTCTATGCTTTAAAGCAGAAGCAATATGACGGGTTGAAGTTGGGAAAACATCTGTATGACTCAATCTTAAAAGAGAAGGAGAGAAGAGTAGAGCTTGACCTCCTTGAAGAGGTCAGATACAAGGCAACTAAAGCGGATAAGACACATAAAAGGCAGGTAACCAATTTTTTCAACAAGTGAGTGAAAGAAAAACGCTTCACAGTTGAAGAAATGGTCCTCAAAAGGTCAGATGTTGGCAAACAAGGTCAATTGACAAAGCTGCAAGAAGGTAGGGAAGGACCCTACCTAATCCAACAAGACCAAAAAGGAGGAAGCTACAACCTAGCTGATCTTGATGGAAGACAACTCCTGAGACCTTGGAATGCCTTAAAAAAGTTTTATTCCTAAAGGTCATCTAAGATACGAAAGACCTCATGGACCTGCCGGTTACACTCAACAATGACTTCAACGAGCTCAGCATGATTCAAAGCTAGGTTCTCCTAAAGTTTATGCAGTCATTAAGCTTGTATTAATCTAAGTTACTCGAATGGCAGTTCAATTATGCAAGCATGCAATTGTTGAAAAACTGTGAGTATAAAGAGCAGAAATATCGCTCAAAGTAGAGAGACAAAAATAGTAAGCAGTTTATAAAGAAAGGCAAAAAAGAAAACAGAAGAGCCATAAATAGACTTTCTGTGCTGTATTTAGTGCAGAAAAATAAAGCAGAAGGTCACAAACTGACCCCTGCGAAGTATTCAGCACATGGAAAGAACAAATAATAATAAGGACATCAAAATGGGAGATTTGAGGTAGTTTTAGGAGTGATAGCAATGAATTATTTCTGAGCCGGATGCTGCACTAGAGGGATATCATCTTCGGCATCTTCCTCCTCTACTAGGACACTAGTAGGGATGAAGCTGGTGGAAATGTTTGGGGCTAAAGTGCCTGTCGAGTAACCCAACAGCATGCTTAGACAGGGAGCAACTAAGAACGAATGAACATATTTGAAAAAAAGTCAAATGCCTCCCCCAAATAAGGCATTCAAAAGAAGGGGAAACATTCTCACAAAGTAATTTGAACCCAAAAAAAATGGGGATACCTTTAAGAGAGGCCATGGTGCAGGAGTGATGTCAAGAACCTCCTCATCCCTGGCAATGACCTCCACGATCTTTTTCCCCTTCTTAGAAGGAGCTTCCCTGGCCCAAAAACTTAGCTACAGCCAGCTTTTCAGGAGAGGCCACCGCTTGGTCCTCTTTTTCGCAGGGGAGGGAAGCAACAAACCCGGGACAATAAAGACTACAATCGGTTTCAGGTTTGGTCTTCAGCCCAGGATTGAGCTCCCAATGTTCGTCCACAATCCCAGTACACTGAGACATCAGCTGAGGCCCTAGCAAGGACTGCACAAACTCCTGGAAAGTAGGGACCTCCACTAGCTTCTCCACAGAAAGGAAGCCCTCCTCGTCGCAAACCCCTTGGAGATCCTCCAGCCTGGCCTCAAGCCTTTACCTTCAGAAGCAAGGAATGACCAACGGCCGGAGGAGGACGATTAAGAAATAGGTCGAGCATAAGAGAGGTCACAAGGGGGAAGAATCCAACTTATGACCGACCTCAAAGAAACCTTAGGCAACGGAAATGGTTATGACCTATGAGACAGGCTCAACCAAGTCGTCATATCATGCGGTCAGAGACAAAATACTGGTCCTGAAGAGCAGGGGAGCTTGCTGAGAACTCCTCTTGGAGAAAGGATACTCCCTCGACGAAGCCTGATTGAAAAGATAGTTAACGACGCTCGACGGGTAGCCCCAATCCACAGAGGTGGGTGACTCCCCCAACCAATCATTAGAGGAACGGAGATCAAGAGATATAGAGCAGTGTGGACCTTTTAGAGCCCTCGCCATTTGCCTATAGTATCAAGGCTGCTCGAATGCCGCTAAGGTTTAAAGCCACACAAGTGGAGGCAAAATATGACGGCACTGCGGAACCACTACTACACATAGATGAGTATGTGTCCTATATGGAGATGTTTGAATACCCTAACCATGTCAAATGCCGAACTTTCCAGTCCACAGTGACAAAAAAAGCACAATCCTTGTTCAAAGGAATTCCAAAAGCAAGGACTTCGAGCTGGACACAACTAAAAGAGCTGTTTCTGAAAAATTATCAAAGTAACACGAGATGTGAGAAAGACATCAATGACCTCTTCGACATCAAAGAAAAGTTTGGAGAGAGCACAAGGAGCTACTACAATTGCTTCAATGATGAGGCAATAGAGATCGAACAAAAGAACTATGCAATCTATATCATAGCCATTAAACAGGGATTGCAAGGGGGGTATGTGGCCCTCAGACTAGCAGAAGAGCTAGTCAAAACCATTAAGGAGCTACAAACACTCCTTGAAAAATTGATAAAGGCTAAAGAAACAGCAATCCAGAAGAAGATTCCTGGCTCTGCGTCAGCCACCGAAAAAAACAACGAACGATGCCTAAAAAGCCCTCATACCTTGAAAAGGGACAGAAAAGACCCTCACTCAAAAAGAGGGACCTCGGACACAAAGAGAAAGATAATTCCGGACCTTGTGACCACTCCCCTCCCGACCTCACGAGCCGAAATACTGGTGGTTATTGAAAAAGCCAAGGCCTCTCAAAGTCCCTTGGCCAAAAGAGACCCTACCAAGTTCTGCCACTACCACAAAGACCATGGCCATCTCACGAAGGACTGCTTTGACCTCAAACCTGAATCAGAAGGTTAGTAAAGGAGGGCCACTTGCAAGAATTCTTGGCAAGGAATACAGGCCCTATGAATCCGCCAATAGACCTCTAGTTGGCGAAATAAATGCTATTGAAAGGAGGACAAAATGAGTTCGGGGGGAAGACTCAAAACCCCTAATGGTGTCTTTCCAGATCGGGGATTTCCTAGTGTGCAAGATACTGGTAGACACCGGGAGCATTGTAAATGTCTTGTATAAAAAGGCATTATGGTTATAGATAGGAGCTCGCTGATAAGGTCAGACACCGGGCTGACCAACTCGATGCACTGATAGAAAGTTCTTGTTTACAAATTCCCCATTTATTATGTAAGTCATTTTCTCCGAGGTTCCAAAATTAGGTATTCGAACCTCGAAAAATTTTTGTACCTTATTGTTATTACCTCAAGGAAGCTAAAGCCATACTTTGAAGCTTACCTTATAAGAGTGTTAATTAATTTACCACTAAAGCAAGCTTCGGCGAAACTCGAGTAATTGGGCAGGATAATGGAGTGGTCACTCGAGCTCTCGGGATATCAAACTAAATTTGTGCCAATTAAAGAAATCAAAGCCCAAGCTCTCTCAGACTTCATAGAAGAATGCACAAGAGCCCCACTGGAGCTCACAAGCACTTGTGAAGATAATATCTGGACCATGTACACAAATGGCTCCACCAAAAAGCAAAATTCAGGTGCGGAATTGTACTGATCAGCCCTGAGGGAGTAAGAATCCCTTACTCCGTGAAGTACAACTTCCCAACTAAGAATAATGAATTTGAATATGAAGCTTTCGTAACAAGTCTAAGATTCACAAGAGCTGGGAAAATGTAAAAATTGCACGTAAAACTGAGTTGTTGTAGAATACGAAGCTAGAGAGGACAACATGATCGAATACCTCAAAAGAGTAAGGGATATAGCATCCAAACTTGAGCACTTAATCATCCAGCAAATATCGAGAGAGCAAATACAGAAGCAGACGCACTATCTAAAATCCACCAAGAGATAGCCGGAACAAAAGCAGAGCTACTGGTGGAACACTTACACTCCCCCAACATAAACCAAGAAGAGCACTTGGTTATAGAGGATCAGGTAAACCAGAGATATCCGATCTACAAATTCCTCAAATATGGCGACCTTCTGCAAAACCCAGAAGAAGCTCACCAAGTGTGAAGATGGTCACCTCGCTACGTCCTAATAGGAGATAACGAGGTATACAAAAGGTCATATACTTGGCCATTGCTCAAATGCTTAAGCAAGGGCGAGGGACAGTATGTCATCGAAGAGGTACGTAGTGGAATATATGGGTCACACATAGGACCAAAAACCATCACCAAGAAAATACTAAGGATGGTATACTATTGGCCTTCAATGGTTTCAGATATCCAGACAGTTATACAGAAATGCACGAGCTGCCAGTTGCACGTAAACAGATCACATGTGCCGCCAACAAGATATCAATCCATAAACGCATCAGTAGATTTTGATATTTGGGGTATTGATATTCTAGGACCATTCCCGAAAAAGAGGGGGGTGTTCAATTCCTAATTATTGTCATAGAGTACTTAACCAAACGGGTTGAAGCTAAGCCATTGGCAATAATTTCGTCTCCAAAAGTCCAGTCTTTTGTATGGAGGAACTTTGTGTGAAGATTTGGGATCCCTGGAGCTATAATTTCAGACAACGGATGACAATTCATTGGCGAATCATTCAAAACTTTCTACGAAAACTTGAACATTGAGCAAAGGTCGACCTCGTTGCTTATCTCCAAGCAACGGGACTAGCTGAAGTCACAAACAGAACTATTTTGGAAGGACTTAAGAGAAGGCTCACCGAGCTAAAAAAAGAGGGGTGCAAACCTTCCTGGCCAGATGAAATTCCAAGCATTTTGTGGGCATACAGAACCACACCTAAGAAAGCTACTGTAAAGACACCATTCAGCCTATGCTTTAGTGTAGAGGCATTAATGCCAATTGAGGTCGAAATGAAGTCCTTAAGACTGACCTAATATGATTCAGTCTTAAATGAGGGTGGAGAGAAGGGCAGAACTCGACCTAATTAAAGAGGTCAGAAATAAAGTAATAGAGGCTGATAGAATGTACAAAAGGCAAGTTGCAAATTTTTTCAACAAAAGAGTAAAAGAAAAGCATTTCACAGTTAGAGAAATGGTCGTCAAAAGGTCATATGTTGGAAAACGGGAACAACTAACCAAGCTACAAGAAAGCTGGGAAGGACCTTATGTAGTCCAAGAGTTCACAAAGGAGGGAGCTATAAGCTCACTGATCTTGAAGGAAGACAACTCCTAAGACCTTGGAACATTCACCATCTAAAGATATTCTATGCCTAAAGCTTCTAAGAACTTCTTAGACATTATAGACCTCGCAGACTCGTTAGTTCAGCCCAAGAAACTATTTAAAAAAACCTTGCTAAATAGCAAGATGACCTTAGCGACCTCTTCAGCTCAATTTGAACAAGGCATAAATAAAAGATAAGTGTTTTAAAGCTTGTGGAGACACTATTTCCACCTTGTTTGCCTAAGTGTTGAAAACAACTTAGTTGTTTATGCAAGTTCAGAATGTTAATGTGAAGGCAAGATATTTGGGGAAAAGTAAAGTTGTTATAAAATAAGGGGCCACAAACAGACCTCTAAAATTTCTAATTCAAAAATAGAAAAATATTCGATGCCGCAGATATAAAAGGAAAAATACTGGGAGACCCTATCCTATTTCAAAGTCTTCCCAAGGTTGTTTCTTCTTTGCCTATGGATAAGGATCTCATGATCATCATCTTCAACCTCTTCCAGAGCTACTTCCAGGCTAGGGGTGCTTGAGGGACTTACAAGATAACCAACATTGTTAGAATAAACGTCTACTTAAAGATAACTGAGAAACTCATAAACAAAGGTCGAGTAACTCTCCGAAACTAGCATGCATTAGATGAGAGAAATATTGAGTAATCAAATCTCCACAATTAGGTTCATTCATACCTTCTGGACTAGCATAGGCCACGGGAGCAACGTCCAAGACCTTTTTGCGATTTCCATCTCAACAAGAACCTCTACTAGCTCTTTCCCTTTCCTCAAGGGACCCTCTCCAGGTCGGCAGACCTCAGCTAGAACCTCTGCTGCTGCCACATCTTCCTATGAGATCGCCATGGGATTATCCTTAGCCTAGGGGAGAGGACTAGCAACATTAGAGTGATACAACCCCTCATGGACTCAGAGTCGACCCTCAGGTCCCCATTAAGCTTTCGGAGCTTATCCACCACCTCAACATAGAGACCAAAGAGCTGAGGACGAAGGAGGCTTTCTACATAATCCCTGAAGGCAGGTACTCCCTCGAGCTTGCCTAAAGATAGGTCCCCCTCTTCATCACAAAGGGATTTGAAGCCCCCCAACTGAGCCTCAAGCTCCAGAATGTGCCACATCTGCTTTAGCCTTCTCAGCACCAGCCTTAAGCTTGACTACCTCCTTAGTCAGCTGGGCCTCCTCATCTTGCGGCTTCGTGCTCATTGTGGAGAACACGTGATCCTTTATGTCCCTCCTCCAATCTCCTCAGCTGCTCGCCAAGGAAGACATTTGCAACCAGAGAAAAGGGGGGTCAGTGCTAAAGATGAGCTGAAACAAATAAGCTACTAAGACTTACTGTAGTATGAGGGGAGGCAGTGAATGAGGCCAGCTCCCTATCAGTAAGTTGCCGGGATATTTTCTGGTCAACCGATGGCGCACACTCCATCAAGAATGATTGGCAGTGTAGTGACTGGAAAAGGGAGTCCGAGGACACCAGAGCAAGGTCAGGGGTCCACCTCCCGTTTGCCTCAATAGCATGGGTGGCCAGGGCAGCATCACCCAACCTTTTTAGTACGTTGGCAACCTCCCTGGTTGCATAATCTTGGAGCCTTGGCCTTGACCTCGAGGTCGCCGGCACCTTCAACTTCCTAGAGAAACTTGCAGGGGTCCTTTTTGTAGATTGAAAAGAAGGGGAGCAGGAAGAGATGTTAAGTTTTAGACGCCCCTCTTTAGGGCGGTCCAGGTCCTGTCTGCTACTGCCACTTGTTTCCCCCTAACCTGAGGAAGGTGAATTTTGGCAGTAGTGGTGGTAGCAACAATAGTAGCAGCAACAGTAGTAGTAGCAGTAGCAGTAGTAACAACACCGACCCTACCAACAGGAGCTTAGGGGGTGGCAAACTTCAAGAGCCAAGAGGTGGTCCTTATTGCTGTCAAAAAAGAAGAACTATTAGTACACAACAACAATCAACAAAAACAGAAGAAATTAACCAAAGTCAGGAAAGCTCCCTACCAGAATGGGGAATCCCCATAGCACGCCTGATTGAGAGGAGGTCGCGCTCTACTGGACTCCTTAGTTCAGCAGGGCGAAGTAAAGTTTCAAGCCAGTTTGAGAGAGCACACCCGACCTTGACGTTCGCAGAATTTGCTAGGTCAATCATTGAAAAAAGAATGGTTCTAATTCCAGTCAAGATAAGGCTCGGACCGGATTAAATTGCTAGGAAGACTGGCAAAGAAGAAAAGATTTTTCCACTCTCCCATTGAGGACTGGAAAGGAACAACTAATTTATATTGAGGGTTAAATTGGAGGCACCCCTGGGGGCTAAAGAGACTCCTAACCTAAAGAAGCTCCTAAAGAGCTCCAAAGAAACAGGAACTCTAAAAAGTTGGTAGGTCGCTATGAAAGCGACCGCAATCCGGATAGAATTGGGAATGAGTTGAGCAAGGGGAAAACCCTAGAAATAGGCAATGTCCAAGAATAGAGGGTGCAAGAAAGGTAGGAGAATACCTCCCTTGAGGCTGGAAATAAAGGACTATGCATCCGTTACATCAGCATCGCCCTTCTCCAGCCCTTTTTCCTCACTAATTTCAAAAATATTAGTGTATTCCAAGGAGGAAAGGCCTCTAATTCAGAGGGATTGTAGACTTCGCTCTTAACTAGGGGAGCTTTGACAGAAACTGGAGGAGAGTAAAATACCCCATTCTCTAGGTCAACAAGAGAAGAGGAAGGGGCTACCTCTCCCGAGTGGAGAAAAGGGGTGTTGGATGCAAAAGACATAGCAGGGGATGCAGAAGACATCTCTATGTCGACACTAATTAAAATTCCTTGGAGGTGAAGAGGGAAGTTGTTTTGAATTACTGACTCGCTAGAGCAGAGGCAGAGAAAGAGTTCAAAGAAAGAGCAGAAGGTGTTGCGGGAAGAAGATACTGTAAAGCCGAATTCTTGCAAGCTATGAAGGTAAAACCTAAAATCTTCAAAAGATTTCTAATCTATATGAGATTAGGAGTCCCTAGGGTTTCTGGATAGGAATCGGAACACCAGAAAACTAGGCAACTTTCCAAAACAGGCATGTTTAATCCAAAAAATAGCAATTGCAAAGGAAAACGGGGCAACTCATCAAAGGTGGCGACTTTTAGATGGTAAATTAGGTGCCATGACCTTTGAGCTCGCTCGGCCTAAAGGGGGGTAATGATGGGAGAAACGAGTATGAATCGGACGAAGACAACAAAAACGGGCACGACCCGGACAAAGTCAACCCAAATGGACTCAAGGCCCAACCCTCAATACCTAAAAATTAGACCCACGAAGTCAACGAGGAAAGGTGGGCAGTGACCTGCTACCACCAACCTCTTAGGTTATTGACCTCCTAAATGAGCTCAAGAGAGGTCTTACCTGGTCACGACCATCGACTTGGTAAGCTCCAATCCGTCTCATACATCTTCCATGCCATGACGAATTGTGCATGACTCCCAACATCTCCCATGAGCCTACAACCACTCAGTGTGACCTACTAAAAGAGATAATCCAAATCCTCAACATCTACGGGTAGGTCACAAAGTTGGTCTAAAGGTCGGTTAGTGAGCTCGTAGCTCTCGGCTAGAGACGTGAATGGCAAGATATCTCAATTGAGGGAAACTCCATGATTCTAGTAGCAATTCGAGGGATTAGATATGATCTCAGAATTATCCTAATTGCCTACTGTCACGCAATAGAAAAGCCTAATCAGAAGAGGTAACTAACTTGTTCTTAATAGATAATCAAATAATGATCAGTCTACGGACAAGGACGGTGTTTTGGAGTTAATTACACAAGATTGCTCTCTCAGAATACTGACTTAGGCATCTTTTCTCCAAGCGACAACCCACTCTATTGACCTGCTCCTTTTTTTCTGAGATTGTTTTCATTGACATCATCATGATTTTGGGGTGACCTGGAGGCAACTCATGAGCTCCTTCACTTACCGATCCAGCTAATCTTCTACTCCTTCAACTTCTATCATTATTAAAACTACACTATCTTAATCTTCAAATCGCTTCCTATATCAACATCCGCGTAACTCTATCCATTTAGTTGAGTTCCCATTACCGGAGAAATGGCTTCCAAAACAAGATTACTTGAAGAACTTTATGTAAAGTTGTGAATTCTTGATTTGAAATTTGATGTGATCACATATGCAAACCCATCTTATGGTGGTGGTCATAACATTAGTAGAGACAAACCCGAACAAGTCAATGCAAACAGGTAGGACCAGGACATAAGTCAACCCAAATGGGCCCAAGGCCCCAACCTTCAATGCTTGAAAGTCAACCTCACAAAGACAACAAGGATAGGTGGGCAGCGATCTGCTCCCACTAACCTCCTAAATGAGCTCGAGAGAGACACCATCAGACCTCAATTCACCACCTAGTAACTCCCAACTCATCTCATACATCTTCCATGCCATGACTACATATGCACGACTCCTAACCACTCCCATGAGCTGACTACCACTCAAAGCGACCTCCCAAAAAAGATAGACAAGACCCACAATATCCATGGGCAAGTCCTGAAGCAGGTCCAGAGGTCGGTTAGCGAACTCGTAGCTCTCGATAGAGACCTGAATGGCAAGATAACTCAACCGAAGGAAACTTCACAATTTAAGGAGTAGTTAGTGGGATTCGACATTCCCACAACTATCCTAACCACCTACTGTCACGCAATAGCAGAGCCCAGATTAAGGAGGTAACTGATCTCTCTTTTAAATAATCTAATCCATCATAGTCTATGGACAAGACACACAATACACAAGAGATAGTTTATCTGAGAACTGATTACTCTTAATCTCTCTCGGTATACTGATTTAGGCATCGGAGCTCTTCCCCGGGCATAGCCCACCTCCGGTGACTAATCTCTTCTTTCTTCTTAGGTTGCAGTCAATTGACGTCATCACGATTTTAGGGGTGACCCGGTGTTCATATTTTGAGCCCCATCACTTCGGGATTCATCTGTAGGAACTAGGACAAAAAAGTTTAACCTTTTTTCTCCTACAAATAAATAAATAAATAAAATAAGATGAATCAATCATAGCCGACAAGGTTTCAACCATTGTGCCAAGGTAAACCACCCCGCAGAATGCAACTGTGCACTGGCGAAACAGTGCCAGAAATGCCACCACCGGCGTAGGCTACCGACAATAATGATCCAACGCCTGTTACTCAGCAGGATCAATAGCGGCGAACACAATCATGCCCATTCCAAAGAGTCCCGACAAATCCTCCACCCATGCAAGAAGAGTCCGGGTAGGGACATCCTACTCCTACTGCTATCAGCAATCATCCCAGGCCACAAAGATCCAGGAGAACACAGATGTCTGTTCCTGCGGATCTCTTGGAATGACTGGTGGTAGCCCTAGAGAGGGCATCTAACAGACCAAATTATATATCCACTGGGCACACTCCGGATCGTTCTCGGAGGAATTCGCAACTGCCCCGACTCTAGGCAGAGTAGGCATAGCCTAGCTAGCTTCCACCCTCAGAAGCGAGGAGTGACTCCCGACCTCAAGTAGCAAGTCAGGAAACAGGTCAAGAACAAGAAAGCTCACAGAGGACCCCACCTGTGACCAACCTCAAGGAAAACCTGAACAATAGGAGAGGATACTACCTCAGGGACAGGCTCAACCGAGCTGCCATGTCACGGGGGCAAAGATAGGATTCTAAAGAGCAGATGAGCTAGCAAAGAACTCCTCTTGGAGTAAGGATACCACCTCGACGAAGCCTGATCGAAATGACAAGCGATAACGCTCGAGGGGTAACCCCCAATCCACTGAGGAGAGCAACTTCCCCAACCAATCAAGAGCTGCAGAGTAATGTGGATCTTATTGAGCCCTCGTCGTTTGTCCACAGCATTTGCACCACTCAGATGCCGTTAGGATTTAAAGCCCCATACTTGGACGCGAAATATGATGGTGCAGGGTAGCTTCAATATCACATTGATGAGTATGTCTTCTACATGGAGATGTTTGAGTACCATGACCACGTCAAGTGTAGAGCCTTCTGGTCGATACTGGCCAAAATTAGTCCTGGTTCAAGGGCATTCCTAAGGCAAGCATCTCAAGCTGGACATAACTTAAGGAGCTGTTCCTGAAGAACTATCAGAGCAGTACGAGGTGCAAGAAGGATATCAACGACCTTTTTACCATCAAACAGAAGGTTAGAGAAAGCACCAGGAGTTACTACAATTGTTTCAACGACGAGGTAGTCGAAATCGTGTAGAAAAATGATGCCATTTACATCACTGCCTTCAAACAGGGTTTGCAAGGGGGTATGTAGCCCTCAGGCTGGCCGAGGAGCAAATAAAAATCATCAAGGAGAAGCAAGGGCTTCTTGAAAACTAATAAAGGCTGAGGAGACAGCGGTCCAGAAAAAGATCCCTAGCTTTGCCTCAACCACTGAAAGAGATAACAAGGGGCAACCAAGGAGCCCACAAAAATCAAAGACGGATAGGAAAGACCCTCAATCAAAAGGGGGGACCTCAGAGAAGAGGAGGAAGACCATCCCCGTGACCAGCCCTCTCAGGATGTCACGAGCAAAAATTATGGTGGTCATGGAGAAAAGAGGACTTCTGAAGCCACCTAGGCTTCTGAAAAGTCATGTGGCCAAAAGAGACCCGGCCAAGTTCAGTCACTACTGCAAGGACCATGGCCATCTCACTGAAGACTGTTTCGACCTCAATCGGGAGATCGAGAGGTTGGTGAAGGAAGGTCACTTGCAAGAGTTCTTGGCTAAGAAAGCAGGTCCAACTAATCTGCCACTAGCAGCCCCTCAAAACCAACGACCTCCAGTACGAGAAATAATTACCATTAAGAGGAGGTCCAAACGAGCTTGAGGAGGAGACTCAAAACCCCTCATGGTATCCCTCCAGATTGGAGATTCCCTAGTCCTCAAAATTCTCATGGACACAGGAAGCGCCATGAATGTCCTATACTAGAAGGCCTTCGACCAAATGGTTATAGACAAGAGCTTACTGATAAGGTCAGGCACAGCTTTGATCAGCTTCAACGGCAACACGACCTATGCTGATGGGCTACTCCGAGTCCCAACGACAATTCGTGTAAAGGACAAAGAGGTCACTGAAATCATGGATTAGATGGTGGTTGACCCGAATGGTACCTACAATGCCATCCTGGGTAGAAGGGGGGTCATGGACCTGAGAGTAGAAATTTCTCGGCTCAACTATAGTATCAAAATCCAAGTAGGAGACGTTTGGATCGTGCTAGAGGGGCAGAGATAACTTACTGCAGAATGTTACCTCACTGAAGGTAATGAGGAATTCTCGCATGAGCTCAAGGAGGAATGCATTGACCTCCCGAAAAAGGATAACAATCTCCGGATTCAAGCAGCTGGCAGAGGAGAAAAGCTGTTCGTCAACTCAAAATTCCCTTAGAAAGGGATCAAAATTGGGGAGTCATTTCCTTCCAAGGTCAAGGGAAAACTCGTTGGTTCCCTTCAAATGTATCTGAAGGTCTTTGCTTGGCAACCTAGGGTCCTAAAGGGAGTGGACCGCAAAATTGCTAAGCATAAGGTCAGGCTCAAGCTAGGAGTTAAACCTGTGAAACAGAAGAAAAGGACCTTTGCCCCTGAGCGCAATGAGGTCATAGTTTGAGAAGTCCAAGCTCTTCTCGACGTAGGGATTTGTAAAACAGAAGAAAAGGACCTTTGCCCCTGAGCGCAATGAGATCATAGTTTGAGAAGTCCAAGCTCTTCTTGACGCAAGGATTCTGAAAAAAGGGGTGTACCCAAAGTGGCTAGCCAACCCAGTTGTAGTCCCAAAGAAAGAAGGGACATGGAGGATGTGTGCGGATTTCACCATACTTAACAAATTTTGCTAGAAGGACTCCTACCCACTTCCGGGCATAGATCAGATGGTGGATTCTACACCTGGGTACCAGTGGTTATGCTTTCTGGACACTAACATATACCACCAAATCCCGATGGCTATTGAAGACATGGAAGAGACCTCGTTCATCACAAAGATCGGGACATACTGCTACACCAAAATGCCATTCGGCTTAAAGAATATAGGGGCAGAATTCCAACTAGCTATGCAAAAGAAGTTCAAAAACTAGCTCGGGAGGAACCTAGAGGTCTATGTGGATGACATAGTGATCAAGTTTAGGACCTCTATGGATTTCATCAATGATATCAGGGAAACTTTCCAAACCCTGAAAGCTGTCACATAAAGCTCAACCTAGAAAAATGCACCTTCGGAGTCTCAGCGGGTAAATTTCTGGGCTTCATGATCTCGGAAAGTGGCATTGATGCCAATCCAGACAAGATAAAAGCTCTGTTGAACATGGAACCCCTCAGTAGCATCAAGGAGGTTCAAAGTCTAGAGGGGAATATTGCGGCACTAGGGTGCTTTAACAACAAAAGGGCGGATAAATGAGAAAAATGCTATGATGTCATAAAGAGGCCGAAGGACTTACCGTGGACAGATTACTGTCAAGCGGCATTCATCAAGCTGAAGGACTTCCTGGGGCAGCCCCCTCAACTTGTCTCTCCGAGGTCGAGAAAGGAAATCTTGATGTACCTTACTACAACAAAGAAAGCAATTAGCTCAGTGCTGTTGGTAGAAAGGTCTTGACAATAGTTCCTTGTTTGTTATGTCAATAGATTGCTCAAATGTCCGGAAACTAGATATTCGGACCTCGAAAAGTTCTTGTACCTTATTATCATTACCTCAAGGAAATTAAAGCCATATTTTGAAGTTTACCTGATAAGAGTTTTAACAAATCTGCCACTGAAACAAGCTCTAGCCAAGCCCGAGTTGTCAGGCAGAACGATGAAGTGGTACCTCGAGCTCTCAGCATATCAAATTCAATTTGAGCCAAAGAAGGCAATTAGAGCTCAAGCTCTCGCAAACTTCGTAGAGTGCACAAGAGCTCCACTAGAGCTCACGAGCACCTGTGAAAGCAATGTCTGGACAATGTATACAGGAATAGTATTGATCAACCCTGAGGGAGTGAGAATCCCTTACTCTATGAAGTACAACTTCCCAACCTTGAATAACGAATCTAAATAGGAAGCTCTCTTAGTAGGTCTAAGGCTAATCAGAGCTATCAAAGTGTAGAAATTGCACGTCAAAACAGATTCACAGGTCATAGCCAGTCAGGTCACTAAAGAATACAAAGCTAGAGAGGACAACATGGTCAAATATCTCAAACAAGTAAGAGATATCACCTCCAAGCTTGAGCATTTCCTTATTGAGTAGATACCAAGAGACCAAAATGCAAAGGTAAATGCACCGTCCAAAGTCTATCGAGACATAGCCAGGACTAATGCAAAGCTATTGGTGGAACAGTTATACTCTCCAAGCATAAACCAAGATGAGAACTTGGTGATAGAGGATCAAGTAGACTGGAGATATCCGATCTAGGGGTTCCTCAAGCATGGCAACCTCCAGCAGGACCAAAAAGAAGCTCGCCATATGCAAAAATGGTCACCTCGTTATGTCCTAATAGGAGATGACGAGGTATACACTAGGTCCTATACTTGGCCATTACACAAATGTCTAAGCCGAGGAGAGGGACAATACATCATTGAAGAGGTACACAGCGGAATATGTGGATCACTAGGAAAATACTAAGAACAGGGTATTACTGGCAGTCAATGGTTTCAGACATTGAGAAGAACATATAGAAATGCATGAGCTGCCAGTTGCACGGGAATAAATCACATGTGCCCCCCAACAATGCATAGGTGCCTTTTGATATTTGGGGCATTGATATTCTTGGACCCTTCTTGGAAGGAGTGGTTAGTCTTCAATTCCTGATTGTTTCCATGTAGTACTTCACCAGATGGGTTGAAGCAGAACCAATGGCAACCATCTCATCACCAAAAGTTCAGTCCTTCGTTTGGAGAAACATCGTATGCAGGTTCGAGATATCCTAAGCTATAACATCAGACAACAGCAAGCAGTTCATTAGAGACCCATTTAAGACATTCTATGAAAACCTGAACATTGAGCAAAGGTTGACCTCTGTAGCTCATCCCCAAGCTAATGGGCTCGTCGAGGTCACTAATAGAGCTACTATGGAATGACACAAAAATAAGCTCACCGAGTTCAAAAAAGGTCGCAAAACTACTTGGCAAGATGAAATTCTGAGCATTCTATGGGCATACAGAACAACACCTAGAAAAGCTACTGGAGAAACTCCATTCAATTGGTGCTTTGGAGCAGAAGCAGTAATGCCAGTCAAGGTCGGTGTACAGATTTTAGGACTGGCTGAATATGATTCAGTCCTAAATGAGAGGGAGAGAAGGGCAGACCGCAACCTCCTCAAAGAGGTTAGAAACAAAGTAATGGAAGCAGATAGGACCTACAAAAGGCAGGTGACAAATTTTTCAACAAAAGAGTGAAAGCAAGACATTTCATAGTCGGAGAAATGGTCCTTAAAAGGTCAGACGTTGGCAAACAAGGTCCATTGGCCAAGCCGCAAAAAAGTTGGGAAGGACATTACATAGTCCAAGAAGTCCATAAAGGGGGGGGGGGGGCTATAAGCTCGTTGATCTTGAAGGAAGACAACTCCTGAGACATCTAGAAAAGTTCAATGCCTAAAGCTGATTAAAGCATTGCTAACCCCCATGAAGCTGATTAAAAAGATATTCTCCTTTTCAAAGCTTATCAAGTCTTCATGCTGCGATATATAACTTCAAGTTCAATTTGCCTCAAGATTCAAAGTGCAAAAAAGGTAAAAGTAGTACATTTAGCAAAGCTGTAAAAGAAAGGCGTTGAAGGAGATAAAATTGGCATAGAAGAGACAGAAGGCCATAAACAAACCTCTGTAACTATCCAATACATATGCAGAAATCATAAAGTGTGGGAAATCCTATTCTAATACAAGAAGAGGTCTGGAGCTACTTCCGGGATGGGCGTTGCATAAGAGGCACGTGATCATCATCCTCCTCCTCTTCTGGAATAGTAATTAGCTCAAAACTGCTTGGAGGAACCCCTTCTCCTCCAGTTACCTTTGTTATAGCAATGCCTGAAGGGCCTGCAAAGTGTACCAATAGCAAGGACAACTAAAGGCTTCTCCAAAAATAAACAGCCAAGCTAGGAAAAGGTCAAGTACCTTCCCCAAAATAAGCATGTACAAGACGGCGAAACATTTGAGCAAAGGAAATACCTTCAGAGGACACCATAGCTTGGGGGAGTGATGTCCAAAACCTTCTCGACCTCGGGGACGACTTTCAAAAGTTCCTTCCTTTTCCTCGAAGGGTCGTCCTCAACTTGGCCAACTTGGGCCAACTTAGGCCAAGGACTCTGCAACAGCAACCTCCTCAGGAGAAGCTATTTCCTAATTTTCCTGCTGCCAAGGAAGAAAAGCAACCAGCCCTGGATGATAGAGATTAGAATCAATAGTTGGGTTGGTCTTCATCCCTGGTTTACACACTTTAAGCTCATCTACCGCTTCCCCCATACAGAGATATATCATCTGAGGTCTGATTACAGACTCCACATACTTCTGGAAGGTGGGGACTTCTTCAAATCTCTCTAGTGAGAGGTTGCCTTCTTCATCACAGAGCCCTTAGAGTTCCCCCAGCTGGGCCTCAAGCTTCGTGGGGTGCTCCTCCTGTTCTATTGTCTTTTTTTTTCAGCAAAACACAGAACCTTGGACATAGCCACGTTGGCAGCTCTGGCTTTTGCCATATCCTTTTCATATGAAGAGAGAAGCTTGCTAGCATATTCAACAAAAGCTTTGGACAATTCTGCAGAGGTAATAAGCTTTGGACAATTCTAAGCAAACCTTAGAGTCCTAAAGCTCAGAAACCAGGGAGGCAAACTGATGATCTTTGTTGACCTTGTCGGCTTGCCTTCTCTGGCATTTGCCAAGTAGGAGGTGGTTCTACAAAAGAAACAAGGTCAACACGAGAACAAAGTCAATGGCAAGTTTAAAGAAGGCCGTGAAGAAGACTCACTAGAGAATGGGAGGAGGCAGTAAACTTGTCAACCTCCTCATTAGTCAATTGCTGGAGAATCTCTTGATCAATTGAAGGAGCACACTCCATCAAAAAGGATTGTGCATGATTCAACTAGAGTAGCCAGTTAGATGCTTCCATAGCAAGGTCGGGGACCCATCCGGCATCCCCCACCGAGGAGTAGTTTGCCAAGACAGCACTCCCTAATCATTTAAAAGTTGAGGTGATCTCCTTAGTGGCACACTTCAAAAATTCTGCCGTAGCCTTGGGAGTCACTGGGGCCTTCCCCTTCCTGAACAAACCTGGAGGAGTCTTCTTCATAGGTTGGGAGGAGGGAGAAGATGATGAGGTGGAAATCTTAATAAGTCGATCAGAGGGCCCCATCCCAGCAACTCTAGAAGTTCATTTAGGGGCCCCCCTAGTCCTTTCAGCCACTGTCGCTCTCCCCCTACCTTGGGGAATAGGGGATTCTTGGCAACGGGAGCTGCAAAAGATTAAGCATCGGTGGCGGCCCAACCTTTACCCTCAAAGGCTTGGGAAGATTCAAAAGCAACAAGCCACCACGAAGCCTTCATTACTGCAAAGATGAAAAAAAAAAAAAAGAAGCTATTAGAACCAAGGCCATAATGACAAGAATCCAATAAACATAAGAGGGTTTCCTACCAAAAAAAGATATTCCGATAGTTTTGCCGGAGGGAAGGAAGATTGAGCTCTACTAGTTCTCCTAATCTACTAGGGTGAAGGAAGGCTTCAGGCCAAACTGGAGCAACGCACCCCACTTTGGGCTTACCATAATTGACCAAGTCCAAAAGGAAATCCCTATGCTCGACTTGATCAACAGAGAGGTCAAGGAGCTGGTTGAAAAATGAGCGGTTCAGGTTCCAATCCAGGTAAGCCTCGAATCGGACTAAGTAGTTTGGAAGGCAAGCAAAAAAGAACTCCCCCTGGAGGACTAGAAGGGGTCGACCAGCTTATGCCGAGGAGTAAATTGAAGGTACCCCTTAGCACCCTTGGACGCTAAGGAAACCCCCAACTTATAAAAACACCCGAAAAGCTCTAGAGAGACTAGAGCCCAATAGAGATGACAAATCGCTATGAAAGCAACCACCGTCCGAAGAGAATTGGGCACAAGTGAGAAGCACTAAATGTAGGCAAGGTCAAAAAATAGGGGATGAATGTGAGGTAAAAGAATGCCTCCCTTGAGGCTACAAGCATAAAGGACTATATGTCCGTCACGACTACTGTAAGAGTGTTCATGCCCTTTGGCGGTGACAATCACTCTTACTTAGCCCCAACTCACCACAGAGGTTATAAACAAGGCTGGGGGTTCAAGGAAGAAGGTATAGAGTGGGCTTCTATTTCAAATTGTTCAAAAGTCTCAACTTTCACCAAGGGCGCCCTAGATAATATCAGGGAGGAATAAAAGACCTCGTTTTCCAAATCAACCGAGGAAAAAAAAGGTGCTACTTCTCCAGATTGAATGGAGGGAGTACTAGAAGCAGAAGACGACGAATTTGACACACTCAACATATCAAAGAAAGAAAAAGGTTGCAATTTTTTCAGAGAGGAGAAAGAAAACTCACTCGGTGAAGTTCTGGGAGAAGAAAAACTGCCTTGGGAAGACCGGATGCTCGAGGAAGGAAAAGGAAACTCTAAGTAGAAAGCTCTGTAAAACCCTTGCAAGTCGGATGAAAGTTTAAGTAAATCCCAAAATTTGAAGGTGTGCAAGTTATAGTGAATAAGGAAACCTTGGATTTTACCAAAGCGGGTCAATCTCTCAAAGCTGAAGCAGGTTATCTGTCCAAGAGCTGAAAATGCTTCAATCCCCTCTTAAAAAAATAAATAAAAATGGAGCGCTTTTCTCAAGTCTGAAATTCGTTGGATGTTGCTAAAGTGGAAATGAAGCAACTTTTAAAATCTTAGGCCGATTATTAGTTTTCTAGATCTGAAAGGACTTATCTCCTTCCAGAAATAGCTATTATGAGAAAATGGCACAACCTTTCAAGAGCTGTGACCTCGAGATGGTAATTCTCAATACCTGAAGGTTAAGCTTGCAGGCAGCTACAAGAAATGGCTCAACCACTCAAGGGTGCGACCTACAGATGACAATTCATAATGCTTGAAGGTAAGGCCCTCAACCAAAAGATGGTGATTCAGAACACCTGAAGGTCAGACTCGCAACTTGGAGATGGTAATCTCTAATACTTGAAAGTTAGAACAGCGAGTCCCGAGGTACGAGTGGGCAAGGAACTCCTACCACCTACCTCCTAGGTCACGGACCTTGAGGTCACTGACCTCCAAATGAGCACAAAAGAGGCCTCGCTAGACCATGAACTTCGACCTGGTAAGAGCCAATCTTGCTCATGTACCTTCCATACAACGACCAAGTGTACACAACTCCACTTGAGGCTGAGAAACTAAAAAGCTAGCTTGCAACTCTCTACTAGAGATGCGAATGGAAAGGTACCCCAAAGCCAGCCGTTACAAGGACTCGGCAAACCCGTTTGTGGCTAAGACTTGAAGATGGAAATTTAGGCACCACGACCTCTAAGCTCACTACCCTAAAGGGGGGTAATGATGGGAGAAAAGGGTACGATCTGGACAAGTCAACGCAAACGGGCAGGCTTGGACAGAAGTCAACTCAAATGGGCTCAAAGCCCCAACCTTCAGTGCCTGCAAGTCAGACTCACAGAGTTAACAAAGATGGGTGAGCAGCAACCTGCTACCAACAACCTCCAAGGTCATTGACCTCCTAAATGAGCTCGAGAAAGGCACCACAAAACCTCGACCCACCACCTGGTAACTCCCAACTCGTCTCATACATCTTCCATGCCACGACTAGATGTGCATGACTCCTAAACACTCCTATGAGCCTACTACCACTCGAAGCAACCTACCAGAAGAGATAGTCGAGACCCTCGACAAAGACTTGAATGGCAAGAAAACTCAACCCATGGAAACTCTACGATTTCAGGAGCAGTTGGTAGGATTCGACAATCCCACAACTATCCTAACTGCCTACTGTCATGTAATAGTAGAATCCAGATTGAGGAGGTAACTGATTTCTCTTTTAAATAATCCTATCCAACACAGTCTATGGACAAGACACATAATACATAAGAGACAGTTTATCTGAGAACTGATTACTCCTAATTGCTCTCGGAATACTGACTTAGGCATCAAAGCACTTTCCCCGGGCACAGCCCACCTCTGGTGACTAATCTCTTCTTTCTTCTTAGATTGTAGTCGATTAATGTCATCACGATTTTGGGGTGACCTAGTGTTCATATTTTGAGCCCCATCAATAATAATTGAGGCTATGTCACAATTCGAGTCTTTTTGTTCAATGGACCAAAAAGAAGAAGGTGATTAAAGATTTTTGGAGGATGAAACATTCTAAGATTTTAGAGATTAATCTAGATTTGAGTTTGAAGAAAGAAGAAGAGGGTAAAAGTTTCAAAAGATTTAAATATATGAAAAAATAAAATCTTTGGGAGATTAAGAACCCATTTGGATAGGCTTACAAACAAAGTGTTTATACAATATTGCTCTTTTAAAAAATGCTTTTTTTCTTAAAGTTAAGTTGTTTTGTAATTGGATCCATTAATTTATAATGTTTTTCAAAATAAAAATCTATTTGGATGAAAAGCACTTTTCTTAGTTTTTGGCTTTATTATAAATTTTTAATATAATAGGATTAAAATATTTGATAATATCAGAATTTATTAATTTTTAATATTTATTATGTTTAAGTAAATTTAATTATTTTTAACACAATATCATAAATATTGAACTATTTTAAGAAATATCATGTGCTAGTGCAAAAAAATTATTTGAAAAAATAAATAAATAAAAGGAAGAAAGAGAGAAGAAAAGGGGGGGAAATGAAGAAGAAAAAATTTGAAGAAAAAAGGAAAGGGGGAAAAAAAAGAAATAATTAATAAACAAAAAAAGAAAAAATGGGAAAAATAAAAAGGAAATAATTAAAAATAAAAAGGGGAAAAAAATAAGAGGAGAAAATTTAAAAAGGTTAATATGGAAATTAGAGAATTGAAGTGCATATTTTATAAACAACTTTTTGGATCTTCGACTTAATTTTTTTAAAAAAGCAAAACATTTATAACTCTCTAATTTTTCACATCAATTTTTTAAAACTTTCTTTTTTTCCCCTCTGTTTTTTTTTTTTCTCATTTCTCTATCACGGTAATTTTAAGATTTCTTTTTTTAATTTATGTGTATATCTTATAACTTATAGAGAGTAAAAATAGGTCAAAAATACAGAAAAAAAAAATTTAATATATTATAACTTATTGAATAGAATTATTCTATTATTAAAATAAAAATACTAATAAAAAAAGACATTAAAAGTACTTTTTCATCCGAACAAGTTTTAATTTTGAGAAGAACTTATAAAATTATTACCAAACACAAAATAACCTAATTTAAAAAATATATATACTTTTATAAAAAATACTTTTTTATAAGTCAATTTAAACGAGTCTAAAAGACTTTAAAATAAATCAAATTTCGGTCTTTTTTTCAACTTCTGCTTTCTACTGTTAAGCCTAAACAAACATGATTTAAGTTTTTTTTTTTAAGGAGATATGAGAGTAGGTTTAAATCTAAATTTGGGTTTGAAGTAGCGAGAACATGATGAAAGCTGTTTGAATCATTTGGAGATTTGGGAAAAGAAATCTTTGACTGATCTGGAGATTTAATAAACATTAAAAAATAATAATTAAAAATTACGAATAAGATTTTGATTAATTCTTTATTAATTTGGAGATTTGGGAGATACGGGCCTAACCCGGACGAGTCAACCTAAACGAGTCATGACCCAGACAAAGCCAACCCAAATAGGTTCAAGGCCCCAACCCTCAAGACTTGAAAGTCAGACTCACGAAGACAGCAAGGAAAAGTGGGTAGTGACCAACTATCACCGACCTCCCAAGTCACTGACCTCCTTAATGAGCTCAGGAGAGGTCGTATTGGGCTACGACCTTCGACCCAGTAAGCTCCGATCCATCTCATACATCTTCCATGTCACGACCAACTGTGTGCGACTCCTAACAACCTCCATGAGCCTATGATGACTTTGCACAACCTCCCAGAAGAGATAGTCGAGACCTTGGATGTCCACGAGCAGGTCACGAAGTTTGTTTAGAGGTCGGTTAGCTAGTTTGTAGCTCTCAACTAGAGACGTGAATGACAAGATAAACCAATCGAGGGAAACTCCACAATTCTAGGAACAATTGGCGAGATATTATATGATCTTGTAATTATCCTAATTGCCTACTATCACGTAATAAAAGAGCCCAAATCAAAGAAGTAACTTACTTCATCTTAACATATAATCAAATTATAATCAATCTACGGACAAGTACAGTACTTTTGGAGTTAATTACACAAGATTACTCTCTTAGAATATTGACTTAGGCATCAGAGCTCCACCCCAAGCAACAGCCCAGTCCGGTGACCGACTTGTTTTCTTCTCAAATTGTGACCATTGATGTCATCACGATTTTGGGGTGACTCAGAGGCAACTCTTGATCTCCATCACTTTTGGCGTCGTTTGTGGGAAGAGCATTCTAAAAAGCTTAGCTTTGTTCCCGATACCAAAAAATAATTAATAAGCCTGATGAATCAATCACAACCAACACGCGTTCAGCCACTGTCCCGAGGTAGACCACTAGGAAGACTGCAATTACGCACAATAGAGACACTGCTGAAAGGCCCACCCCCAGTGAAGGACGCTAACGATGACCCAAGGCCGGCCAACCAACTAGAGCAGCCAGGACCTAGATGGTCTGGACCATCCCGAAGGGTCCAGATGAGCAGTCCACCTGAACAGAAGAGGTCGAGCAAAGACAATATGACCAGAACAACAATGGTAATAATCCCAGACCACAAAGATCAGGAAGAAGTCGAGTATCCGTTCCGGTGGACCTCTTAGAATGCATGGTGGCAGCCTTACAGGGAATCTCAAAGAGACAAGACTATATGTCAAAGGGACGTATTCCTGTACCCTCCTAAAGGGACCCACAACCACATCAGAATCAAGTTGATTAGCCCCTTCCCTCAAAAGCAAGAAATGACCTCTGGGCTAATGAGGAAAGTCGAGGAATAAGTCCAGCACAAGAGAGGTCATGGGGGGGGGGGGGGGGAGATTCCCACCAATTACTGGCCTTAGAGAGACCCTAAGCAACGAAAGGGGTTATGACCTACAAAACAGGCTCAACCGAGTCGCCATATCACAAGGTCAGAGACAAGATATTGGTCCTAAAGAGCAAGGAAGCTCACTAAGAACTCCACTTGGAGAAAAGATATCCCCTCGACGAAGCTTGATCAAAAAGACAAGAAATGACTCTCGAGGGGTAGCCCCCAATAGACTGAGAAGAATGGCTCCCCTAGCCAATCAAGAAATAAATGGATATTAAGAGATGCAGAGCAATGTGGACCTTTTAGAGCCCTCGCAATTTGTCCATAGTATCAGGACTGCTCGGATGTCGCCATGGTTTAAAGCTCCACAAATGGGGGAAATATGATGGCATAGGAGAACCACTACAACATTTAGACCAATATGTGTCCTATATGGAGATGTCTGAATACCCTGACCATGTCAAATGTTGCACTTTCCGGTCCATGCTGACCAAGAAAGCACAATCATGGTTCAATGGCATTTCAGAAGCAAGTATCTCGAGCTGGACACAGCTAAAGGAGTTGTTTCTGAAAAATTATCAGAGCAATAAGAGATGTGAGAAAGACATCTATGACCTCTTCAGCATCAAACAAAAGTTTGGAAAGAGCACGAGAAGTTACTACAGTCACTTCAATGATGAGGCGGTAGAGATCGAGCAAAAGAACGACGGCATCTACATCACTGCATTCAAGCAAGGATTGCAAGAGGAGTACATAGCCCTTAGACTGCTGGAAGAGCCAGTAAAAACCATAAAGGAGCTACAATCACTCCTAGAGAAATAAAGGATGAAGAAACAACAGTCCAGAAAAAGATTCCTGGTTTTGCCTTGGCCACTTGAAAAAGATAACAAAGCGCACCCAAAAAGCCCCCAAACCTAAAAAATTGATGGGAAGGACCCTCACTAGAATTGATTGACCTTAGACAAGAAGAGAAAGATCATCCTGGACCTCATGACCTCACGAGCCAAAATACTGGTGGTCATGGAGAAGAAAGGTCTATGGCCAAAACTCCCCTAGCCAAAAGAGACCCTGCCAAGTTCTACCACTACCACAAGGACCATTTCAATCTCACAGAGGACTACTTTAACCTCAAAGGTTAGTAAAAGAGGCCACTTGCAAGAGTTCCTAACAAGGAATACATGCCCCGCAAATCCACCTCCAACAGCTCCACACAATCAGTGACCTCCGGTTAGAGAGATAAATGCTATCGAAAGGAGGTCGAAACAAGCCTAGGGAGAAGATTCAAAACCCTTGGCGGTGTCACTCCAGATTGGAGACTTCCTGGTGCAAAAGATACTGGTTGACACCGAGAGTGTAGTGATTGCCCTACACAAAAGGGCATTCGATCAAATGAGGATAGACAGGAGCACGCTGAGAAGGTCAGACACTACTCTGACCAACTTCAACGATAGCACTACCAAAGCAGATGGAATTCTATGGATTCCAACTACAGTCTACATGACTAGCATTGGGGTCACTGATGTCATGGATAGGCCGATGGTCGACACCTTCGGAACCTATAACTCATTCCTAGGAAAAAGGGGGTCATGGACTTGAAAGCAGTAATTTTTTTACTGAACTATTACATGAAGATCTAGGTCGGAGGAGCTAGGGTCATCGTTCGAGGAGATAGGCAGCTCATTGTAGAATGTTACCTCTCTAAAGGTAATGAGGAGAGCTCAAGGAGGAAGACTTCACCGACCTCCCAAAAGGGAATATTGATTTTAGAATTCAAGCAACTGGAGGAGGAGAAAAAGTGTTCCTCAACCCAGAATTCCACAGGAAATTGATAAAGATAGGAGAGCTGTTACCTCCTAAAGCTAAAAGGAAGCTCGTTGACTCCCTACAAGAATACCTAAAGGTCTTTGCCTGGCGACCTAGTGACCTCGAGGGGGTAGACCGGATGATCGTAGAACATAAGGTTGGGCTTAAATCAGGGGTCAAGCCAGTAAAACAAAAGAAAAGAACTTTTGTCCCAAAATGAAATGAGGTCATAGCTCGAGAAATCTAAGCCCTACTCACCGCTAGAATCCTAAAAAAAGTGGTATACCTGGAATGGTTGGCCGATCCAGTGGTTGTGCCTAAGAAAGTAGGAACGTGAAGGATGTGTGTGGATTTTACCACACTAAACAAATACTGCCAAAAGGATTTCTACCCACTCACGAGCATTGACCAAATGGTGGACTCAACAGCCGGTTATTAATGGTTGTGTCTCCTAGACACCTACAAGGGACCATCAAATCCCAATGGCAATAGAGGACATGGAAAAGACCTCATTCATCATTGACGTCGGAACCTATTGCTGCACAAAAATGCCATTTGGCTTGAAAAAATGCAGGTGTAGAATTTCAGCGAGCAATGCACAAGGTATTCGAAAACCAACTTAGGAGGAATATCGAGGTCTACATGGATGGCATCGTGATCAAGTCCAAGACCTCTAAAGACTTCATTAAGGATATCAGGGAGACTTTTCGAACATTGAAAGCTGCCCACATTTAGCTCAACCCTGAAAAATGTACCTTCGGGGTATCGGTAAGAAAATTCCTGGGCTTCATGATATCAGAACGGGGCATTGATGCCAACCCCGATAAAATAAAAGCACTGTTAGACATGGAGCATCCCAGAAACATCAAAGAAGTCCAAAATTTGACAGGAAAAATGGCGGCATTGGGGCACTTCATCAGCAAAACGGTTGACCAAGGGGAAAAGTTCTATGATGTTATTAAGAAGCCAAAAAACTTTTTGTGGACTGAAGGTTGTCAAAGAGCTTTTGGAAAATTAAAAGACTTCTTGGGAAAGCCCTCGCAACTTGTCTCTCCGAGGTCGGGGGAGGAAATTTTGATGTATCTAACAGCAATAGACAAGGCTGTGAGCTTGATGTTACTTGTAGAAAGGTCAGGTTTACAATTCATCATTTATTATGTAAGCCACTGGCTTAGAGGTCCTGAAATTAGATATTCGGACCTAAAAAAATTTTCGTCCCTCATTATTATTACTTCAAGAAAGCTAAAGCCATACTTTGAAGCTTACCTGATAAAAGTGTTAACCTATTTGCCACTAAAGCAAGCTTTGGCAAAGGCTAAGCTATTAGCCAGGATGATAAAGTTCTCTTTTGAGCTCTCGGGATATCAAATTGAATTTGAGCCATTAAAAGCAATGAAAGCTCAAACTCTCTCAGACTTTGTCGAAGAATGCACAAAAGCACCACTGGAACTTACAAGCACTTGTGAAAATAATATCTGGACCATGAACACAGATGGCTCCATAGAAAAAGAGTGCGGGAATTGTACTAATCAGCTATGAGGGAGTGAGAATCAATTAATTTGTAAATTACAACTTACCAACCACGAATAATGAATTTGAGTATGAAGCTCTCTTAGCAGGTCTAAGACTTATAAGAGCTTTAAAAGTGCAAAAATTGCATATAAAAACTGATTCCCAAGTTATAGCTAGCCAAGTTGCTGGAGAATACGAAGTTAGAAAGGAGAACATGATCAAATATCTCAGAAGAGTAATGGATATAGCATCAAAACTTGAGCATTTCCTTGTAGAGCAAATACTTAGAGAGCAAAATGCAGAGGCATATGCACTATCTAAAGTCTACTGAGAGATATCCGGAACGAAAGCAGAGCTTCTAGTGGAACAATTATACTCTCACAACATAAACCAAGAGGAGAACTTGATTATAGAGGATCAAGTAGACTAATGATATCCAATCTACAAATTCCTCAATGATAGTGACCTTCCGCAAGACCCCAAAGAAGTTCGCCAAGTGCGGAGGTGGGCACCTCGCTATGTCCTGATAGGAGAAGGTAAGGTGTATAGAAGGTTATACACATGGCCATTCCTAAAATGACTAAGAAAGGGAGAAGGACAGTATGTCATTGAAGAGGTACGTAGTGGAATATATGGATCGCACATTGGAGCAAAAACAGTCACCAAGAAAATACTAAAGACGAGATACTATTGGCCTTCAATGGTTTCAGACATTGAGAAAGCCATACAAAAATGCACGAGCTGTCACTACATGGAAACAAATCACATATGCAGCCAACAAGGTATCAATCCATTAATGCATCGGTACCTTTTGATATCTACGGTATTGACATTTTGGGACCCTTCCTGAAAAGAGTGGGAGGTGTTCAATTTTTAATTTTAGCCATAGAATACTTCACTAGATAGGTTGAAGCTAAGCCGATGGCAATAATTTCATAGCCAAAAATCTAGTCTTTTGTGTGGATTAACATGATGTACAAGTTCGAGATCCCCCGAGCTATTATTTCAGACAACGAACGACAATCCATTGGCGACCCATTCAAACCATTCTGCGAAAACTTGAACATTGAGCAGAGATTAACCTCTATAGCTCATCCCCAAGCAAATGGACTGGCTAAGGTTACAAACAGAACCATTTTGGGAGGTTTAAGAAAAGGCTCACCGAGCTCGAGCATGAAATGCTCAAACCTTCTAGGCCAGATGAATTTCCAAGTATTTTGTGGGCATATAGAACCACGCCTAGTAAATCTATTGGAGAAACACCATTCAATTTATGCTTTGGTGTAGAGGCCATAATGCCAATCGAGGTTGGAATGAAGTCCTTAAGACTGACCGAATTTGATTTAGTCTTAAACGAGGGGGAGAGAAGGGCAGACCTCAACCTCATTGCAGAAATCAGAAACAAAGTAACGGAGACTGATAGAATGTACAACAGGGAAGTTACAATTTTTTTCAACAAAAGAGTGAAAGAAAAGCATTTCACAATGGGAGAAATGGTCCTCAAAAGGTCAAACATTGTAAAACAATGACAACTAACCAAGTTACAAGAAAGCTAGGAATGACCATATATAATCCAAGAAGTCCATAAGGGAGGAAGCTATAAGCTTGCTGATCTAGAAGGAAGACAACTCCTAAGGCCTTGAAACATTTGTCATCTAAAGAAATTCTATGCCTAAGGCTTCTAAGAACCTCTTAGACCTTGCAGTCTTGTTGTTCAACTCGAAAAACTATTTGAAAAGACCTCGCTGAACGGTGAGATGACCTTAGCGACCTCTTCAGGTTAGTTTGAGGAAGGCATGAATAAAAGATAAGGTTTTTAGAGCTTATGGAGATCTTATTTTCATCTTGTTTGCCTTAGTTTAAAAAATAATTCAGTTCATTATGCAAATTCAAAATGCTAATGCAAAGGCAGGATATATGGGAAAAGTAAAACTATTATAAAATAAGAGGCCACAAATAGACCTCTAAACAAAATATCCAATTTAACAAAGCAGAAAGTGAAGAAAAAAAAAAAAAAAACAATAGAACATCCAGTGTTGCTAATATAAAAAAGACAAATAGTGGGAGACTCTATTCTATTACAAGGTCTTCCCCAGGTTGTTTCTTCCCTACCGGTGGATAAGAAGCTAGTCATGATCATCATCCTCTGGATTTACTTCTAGGATGATGGCACTTGAGGAACTTGCAAGGTAATAGACAATATTGTTAGAATGAAGGTCTACCTAAGAATATGCGAGCAGCTCGGAAAAGATCAAGTAACTCTTCAGAATCAGTATGTAAGAGATGAGAGAAGAATTGAGCAATCAAATTTCCACAGCTGGGCATAGTCATACCTTCGGGACGAGTATAGGCCACGAGAGGAACATTTAAGACCTCCTTCATTGCAACTTCTACCTCGGCAGTAACCTCCACCAGTTCTTTCCAATTTTAGAAGGAGCAAAAGCCACCGGAGGAACATTTAAAACCTCATTCGTTGCAACTTCCACCTCAACAAGAACCTCCACCAGCTCCATCCCCTTTTTAGAAGGGCCTTCCCCGGTTTGGTGAACTCCAGCTAAGACTTCTGCAACAGCCATATCTTGCTAAGAAGTCGCTGCAGGATCCCCCTTGTCCTGAGGAAGAGGTCCAACAGCCTCTGGGTGATATAACCCCTCATGGACCCCGAGGAAGATGTCCAGTAGCATCTGCTGAGGCTTATCAATCACCTAAACATAGAGACCATAAAGTTGAGGGTGAAGGATGGCCTCCACGTAGTCTCGAAAGGCAGGTACTCCATAGAGACAAGTCACCCTCTTCATCACAAAGGGATTTGAAATCCTCCAGCCTTTCCTCAAACTCCAAGATGCACTCTTTTTGCTGGTTACCGAGCTCGCACAACTGTTGGTTTTTCTGGTCAGCCTCCCCAAGGCTAAAGACATGGTTTGGCTAGTAGCTCTTTCCTCATCAATCTCCTTCCTACATTCCTGTAGGAGGTTGAACAAGGAAGTAGAGTGGGCGTTAGCCTTCTCAGCGGCAGCAAGGAGCTCAGTGACCTCCTTGGCCAATTGGGCCTTCTCGTCTTGGAGCTCCGTGATCAGGATGGAGAGCTCCTGATCCATCTTATCTTTCTCTTCCAGTCTCCTTAGCTGCCCGCCAAGAAAGATGTGATTCTGCAACTAGAGAAAAAAGAGGTCAGTGTTAAAGATAAATTGAAACAGATCAGCTACCAAAATAAAAGAAAAGTTGAGAAGACTTACAGAAGTGTGGAGGCAGGTAGTAAAGGTGGTGAGCTCATTAAGAATGATTGGGAGTGTGGACATTGGAGATGAGATTCCAAGGACTCTATTGTGAGATCAGGGACCCACCTCGAGGTCCCCTTAGGAGCATGGGTGGCCAGGGCAGCATCCCCTATCCTCTTCAATGTGTTAGCAACCTCCTCGGTAGCGCAGCTATAGAACTTCGGCCTCAACCTTGAGGTCACTAAAGCCTTCCCCTTCCCAGGGGAGCTTAGAGGACTCTTCTTGGTGGATTGAGAGAAAGGAGAGGAGGAGGAAATCGTGATCTTCATAAGCCTCTCAAAGGCCTGTAAAGCAGCGACCTTAGGGTCCCTCTTCAAGGCTGTCCTAGACCTATCAGCCACTTGTTTTCCCCTAGCCTGGGGAATGGGGATTCTGGATGGAGTAGCAGCACGAGCAGAAGCAATGGCAGTTGTGGCAGCAGTAGGAGCAGAGGCATCGGTAGTTCCCCCAACCCCACTAGTAGGAGCTTGGGAAGGAGTCGACTTCAAGATCTAGGAAGTGGTCCTCGTCGTAGTAAAAACAAAGAAAAGAAGTTGTTAGTACAAAAAAAAAAAAAAAGAATGAGTTAAGACAGAAAGAAAATAAAACAAAAAATGCAGAAAAACTCCCTACCAGAGGGGGAAATCCCCATAGCTCTCCTAGTCGAGGGGAGGTCGTGCTCTGTTGGATTTCCTAGTCTAGTGGGATGAAGAAAGATGACGGGCTAGGCCGGTAAGGCACACCCGACCCTGATATTCTCAGAATTGGCCAACTCAATCAAGGTGGCTCTTTGTTTTAACTACTCAATGGTTAAATCAAGGAGCTCGTTGAAGAATGAGTGGTTTAGATTCTAGTCCAAATAAGGCTCAGACCGAACCAGATTGCTTGGAAAGTCTGGCGAAGAAGAAAATATTTTTCCGATCACCCGGGAATGATTGGAAAGGACCTACCAACTTATACCTGCAGTTAAATTGGAGGTACCCCTCGGAGGTGCTCTTTGGAGCTGAGGAGATGCTTATCCTAAAGAAGCTCCCAAAAAGCTCCAAAGAAATTGGAACTCGAAAGAGATGACAGATCACCATGAAAGCAACTGCAGCCCGAATGGAATTAAGGACAAGCTGGGCAAAGGGAAAGTCCTAGAAGTAAGCGAGGTCCGGGAATAGGGGGTGCAGGAAAGGTAGAAGAATACCCCTTCTAAGGCTGAAGGCGTAAACGACTATGTGTCTATTACATCGACTATAAGGACACTAGCCCTATATAGCAGCGATAATGTGGCCTTTTTCTAACCCCCTCTCTCCACTAATTTCAAAAATATCAGTGGAGTCCAAAGAAGAAGACATGGAGAAGGCTTCTACCTCGGAGAGCCTATAGACATTGCTCTTAACTGGAGGAGCTCTTACAGAAACTGGGGAAGTTCCCATTCTCCAGATCAACAGGAGAAAGAGGAGGTGCAACCTCTCCAAAGTAGAGAGAAGGAGTGTTGGACGTAACAGACATAGCAGGGGATGCAGAAGACATCTCTAATTTGGATAAAGATAAAATTTTTCAAAAAAAAGGCAGTAGATGGAAAAAGAAAAACTCACTTTTTGGAATTTCCTTCGAAGGTTAAGAAGGTTTTGTTCTGGGCATCGGTTCGCCTGCTTGATAGAGAAAAAGAAGGGAGCTCGAGAAAAAAGAAAACAGTGAATGTTGCAGAAAGCTTATGAGTAGAGAGGAGAGTGTGGGTAAGTCCTAAAATCTTCAAAAGACTCCTAATTCATATGAGATAAGGAGTCCCTTGGGTTGTTGAAAAGGATCCGGTATGCCTAGAACCAAGGTAACCGCAAAAACAAATGAGGCACATCTCCTATCAAAAACTAGCCATTATAGAAAAAATGGCCTCTAAGATGGTAATTTACTTGCCACAACCGATGAGCTCACTGGGCCTAAAGGGGCTAAACGATAGGAGAAATGGGCATGATCCGGACATATCAACCTAAATGGGCACAACCCGGACAAAGTCAACCCAAATGGGTTCAAGGTCCCAACCCTCAATACTTGAAAGTCAAACTCATGAAGTCAACATGGAAAGGTGAATAGTGACTTGCTACCACCAACCTCCTAGGTCACTGACCTCCTTATCGAGCTTTGGAAAGGTCTTACCAGGCCATGACCTTTGACTCAATGAGCTCCAACTCGTCTCATACATCTTCCATACCATGACCAATTGTGCATGGCTGACTCCCCATGAGCCTACAATCACTTGGCGTGAACTCCCAAATGAGATAGTCGAGACCTTTGATGTCCATGAGCAGGTCGTGAAGTTAGTCTAGAGATCGATTAGGGAGCTCATAGCTCTCGACTAGAGACTTGAATGACAAGATATATCAAACGAGGGAAACTCTATGATTCTAGGAGCATTTGAAAGGGATATTATACGATCTCACAAGTATCCTAATTGTCTAGTGTCACATAATAGAAGAGTCATAATCAAAGAGGCAACTCACTCCATCTTAACATATAATCAAATGATAATCAGATTACGAACAATGACAGTACTTTTGGAGTTAATTACACAAGATGAGTCTCTCAAAATATCGATTTAGGCATTGCAACTCTACCCTGGATAATAGCCCACTCTGATGATCTACTTGTTTTCTTCTCATTTTACCATTGATATCATCATGATTTTAGGATGATTCGAAGGCAATTCTTTAACTCCATCAATAAGCAAGTCATAAATGAATGAAGCCGAATGAGAGGTAATTTGAAAATGGTTTTTTACAAATATTTTTTATTTTTTTATTTTTCAGGTTAAAGATTTTGAAAACAAAAGTATATCAACCTAATCCTAAAAATAAACATTGTGGATTATTAATTCGATTTGGTTTTTGGATTTGAACACGTTATGCTTCCTGCCTAAAGATTGCTATGCTTCTGTTGCGATCCCATTGCGAACGCGACGCGACGCGACACGACACGACACGACACGACACGAAGTGTAAGTAAGGAAACCCTTGCAGCGTACCAGTGTTCCGCGGCTTTCATCATTTCTCTCCGCCGTCGGAAGGCGGAATCAGTAAACTCCGCTTCAGACATAGATAGACACACGCATGAATGAAGATAGTAACATACAATATCAACGGCCTAAGGCCTCGCATCGCTCAGTTCGGTTCTCTTCGTAACCTCCTCGATTCTCTCGATGCTGATATCATCTGCTTCCAGGTGCTTCTCTTTTTGTATTCCTGCAAAACAGACCTTTTACTTATTTTATCTTCCTCGACCGGGATTTCAATTTTGTTTGGTTCGTGAAGGAGACGAAGCTGTCAAAACAGGAGTTAAGGGCAGATTTGGTTAGGGCGGAGGGGTACGAATCTTTCTTTTCTTGCAATCGCAATTTCGAAAAAAGCCGTGCTGGATATTCTGGTAAATTTCTCCTAGAAATTTTTTAGCTTTCAAGCTTGTTTGTATGCACATATTAATATAATATTTTCATCTTTTTCATGGTTTCGGCACCCAGCAGGGTAGAGTGTAGAGCTGGGATAACGGAGGGGATAGTTATGTCTAGTCCCATATAAGCCTTGATCTTTATGCTAGCTTACAGTTGATAACATCATATGGGTCTTGTTTAAGTGACTTTGAGGCTTCGTTACCCAAGTTTTAATGCTTCTTGCTTATTTTCTATTTCGATAATATTTGTAATTTTTGTTGCTTATAGAACATTGAATTGAGCTGAACTGATTCTCAAGAGTTTAAATGCGGGTTTGTTTCAACCAAGAATTAGGTTTGCAAACTTGTGCACAAAAGATTGATCGTAATTCTTCTTCTCTTATTCTTTTTTGTCCTATGGGCAAAATAATGTTATGTCTTTAGTTCAAAATACTCTGTAAACTACACATACATCAATTTGGGGCAACATAAATTTCTTGTGCAAACTTTGTTACCGTTGAATTGCTTATTTTAAATGCCTGGATGCAGTCATTTGTTCAGATTATGCCGAAGATTAAAATATAAAAGAACTGTATACCTATCTTGTTATACAGGTGTTGCAACATTTTGTCGTGTTAAGTCTGCATTTTTGACTAATGAAGTGGCTTTACCCTTTGCTGCCGAGGATGGATTTACTGGTCTTCTTGAAAATTCTCATGGATTTGGATCTCAAAAGGATGAATGGGGCTTGGTAGCTCGAGGCTTTGAGGGCTTCTGTAGAGATGAACTTCTGCAAGTAGATAGCGAGGGGCGATGTGTCATCACTGACCATGGCCATTTTGGTAAGCAGGATGCTACCAGTTACCTGTGGTGTTACAATAGTGTCCTAATAGCATGACTATCAGTCTCTGGACCTTTTTCCCAGCAGGAATGAAATCTGTAGCGTGTATATGAGCTCCCCTCATTCTTACCCTTTTTCTTACATTTGACCTCTATAAGATTTGCACAATATTCTTTGTCTCTATTTCACCTTACGTTAGTCTTAACTTGTATTCTGGGCTTTGATGAATATTGGGCATATGCAGTGCTTTTCAACATATATGGCCCTCGAGCTGGACCTGATGATGCTGAAAGAATTCAATTTAAGCTTGAATTCTTCAAGATTTTAGAGGTAATTTGGTGATTTATTTCGTTTTCTGTGAACAACAGGTCTCCTGACTCTATTCTTCCCTTTTTGATCTATCAATTCATTTTATTTAGTCTATTTGAAATGTGTTCAATAATTTGAATGATAGTACTTTGCTCTCTGTGACTGATTATTGATTTCAAATAACTTCAATTGCTGACTTCTTACTTATCCTATTACCAATCAACTCATGGAAGCAAATCTTTTTGTAGCAAGCTTCACTGATCTATTACAGGTTCTGTACTATTCATTTTTAATTTCTTTTTGGTTTGTTGCTATTGATAATATCCAATATAACTCTTTTTTTTTTTTTTTTTTTTTATGTCGTTGGGGTGGATATTTACCTGTGGATGAAAAACAGCAAGTAGTACAGTTAAAGAGAGAACTAGTATTGGGATTGGGGAACAGTTCAAAGTTGGTATTGGAGAGATCCACAGGGATACCAACATATCTCTCTGAAGTGGCTGATCAAGTGACGAGAACATGCTCTTCTCTTATCTTTTGCACTTGAAATAGCCCTTTTTTGCAATTGTCTATGTATGAAATGATCTGCTTGTCATTTTCTTGAATTCAGTAATAGACAAAGGAAGGAAATGAGTGCCCTTCCCTTCCTGTATATACCTCTTTATGATTTTCAGCTTCTAGGAGAATCTATTATTTTGTTGAACCAGTGTATTCCCAGGTTTTATGGTTATGTTGACGGGGTATATATCCATTTCAGTATGGACATGAATGGATCAATGAAAAGTAAAAGCTATTTAGATGGCTTACTGTGGTCATGATCTTGGGATGTTTTCATTGAGGTCACATGCATTCATTTGCAGTTGAAGATTTTCTTCTTTTGTTTTCCATTGCAATTTTTCTAACTACGTATTTTTCATTTTCCTTTGGAACAATTTCTGTCCAAGTTTATTATAAATTTTTTACTCTAGGTATGCAAATTGTAATTTTAAATATCTTCAAATGTAACATTGTGGTTTGCCTGGCTGCTGTGTGGTATTCTACTCCACTAACATACGCCCCACTTTTTTCTCATTCCTTCTATATTGATGGAACTGGTAGTTTTCAAGGACAAAGGTGTGTTACTTTCTTGAAGAATGTGAAATATTTTTGAGAAGATTTCTAAGGTTGTGTGTGAGATTCATGTTCATGATTTTTGTATAGAGAAGGTGGGAGCGTCTTCTGCAAGAGGGAAGGATAATATTTGTGGTCGGGGATCTTAACATAGCTCCTGCTGCTATAGATCGTTGTGATGCAGGACCAGATTTTGAGAAAAATGAGTGAGTGCCTGTTCTGTTTCAATGTATTACATGTAATTGCAGTGTTTTCTTAAGGAGCTATAGTTGTCCAAAGGAGATTATACATTCCTTGACTGTATTTGATTCTTACAGGTTTAGAAGATGGTTTAGATCTTTACTGGTGGAAAATGGAGGTCAATTTTTTGATATTTTTAGATCAAAAAATCCTGAGAGGTTTGACTTTCTTAACATCCTCCCTTATTCTCATAAAATTGTTTTAAATTCATTGGAGATCCTATTATTTATGAATTAAAATTGATTCATATATATTGATTAAGCTGACTTGTCATGGATGTGTTATCACATTGTTTATCTGTTGGGCATTATATACTGTGGTATTAATCTCTTGTCTCGGAGGTAAATATCCTTCTTCCGCTTTGCAGAAGAGAAGCTTACACATGCTGGCCTACAAATACTGGTGCTGAGGAATTTAATTTTGGGGCAAGGATTGACCACATCATTTGTTCTGGACCATGCTTGCATGTGGAACCAAGTCAGGAAGGGCACAACTTTTTTACTTGTCATGTTAAAGAGTGTGACATATTGATGCAATTCAAGCGGTACAAACCTGGAAGTTCCCCCCGGTATATAAACTTCTTTAGTTGCAAAGAGGAGACTCTGCTTATTCTGTGTTTGTTTATTGGGTGGTTGTGTACATTGTTGTTTTTGCATAGACCATACTAGGTCTGTTTGTGTTCCATAAATAGATATTCTTCCACTTGTATAAATTCTATACTATTTGTCCTGATTCAACATTTTTACCCCACTACATTTCATCAGTCACTCTATTCATCATTGAATGAAAGTTTCTTTTTGCCATGCATCCAAGCAACAGTAATGAAATCCTATCCTTTTCATATGAAAGAGTACTTTGACGAAACAATGCACTTTGAAGTCCATAGTAAGATGCATTGAATGAGATTTCTCACCAATAATGTAGAATTAGAAATTTGAAAGTCCTGTTAGTGTAGACCTTTTTTAGATATAAAATCATGTCATATGTAGAACCAGTCAATTTATAGTTGTGATCTTATGAGTTATGATATAATATTGAACATGCATATGGTTCCTCATACGCAGAACTATTATTATTGTCTTTTGCAACACAATGAAAATCTCTGCTTTCTAACTACAGGTGGAAAGGAGGGAGGAATATCAAATTGGAAGGTTCTGATCATGTTCCCGTCTGGATGAGTTTAGTTGAAATCCCAAGCACTGAGCAACATAGCACTCCTCCATTGTCGACTAGATACTGTCCCCAGGTTTCAGGATACCAGCAAACACTAGGTAGGAGTCTCCTTCTCCTTTGGAAAACAAAGGGAATTTACAGTTTAATTTTGGTACAGTGTGCTACAAATAATCTAGAAAATGAGGAGTTGAATCCTGTTTGAAGCGTGGGTGAAATTTGTATCCCATTTAGCTTAACAAGAACTAGATGCCATTGCCAATTATAAGTTGGTGAATTTGACAACTGCAATTGTCCCGTTGACTGCTCTGCATTTTGTTTTAATGCCATGTGGAACACTATTTGGCAGTCTCAATGATGATGCGGAGGCAATCAACTGTACAAGTTGAGATTCATGAAGGATCCAGTACTTTTCCTGGTGATGTTATTATTCTTTATGACCAATTTATCAGAGATCATCCCAGGTTTGCGTTTGATTCTTAAAATTTATACCTGTCTTTTTTGCAGAGGACCGTTCCAGTGAAAACAACCTTGGGACACTGGGGTCACCTTTAGAAAAAAGGAAGAAAGCAAGACAAAGTCGACTGTCTCAGCTTTCACTGACATCTTTTTTCCACAGAAGTTCAAGCAGTTGTGAGACTTCTGACAGAACCTGTGATGAAATCAAGCTTAATCAGACAGATGCATTGAATTCATACCATGAATCTAATGGATCATTGGCAGATGATGATGAAAGTAATAACTTGATGGAATGTCAATCTGATGTTAATGCATCAACACCAGCAGACGATGAATTTGCTGTCTCCCAGCCCTCCCAGAAAGAAAAGTCAAATGATGCCTTATTGGAATGGCAAAGAATTCAACAATTGATGCAGAATAGCATTCCACTTTGCAAGCACGAAGAACCCTGCATTGCTCGGATTGTGAAGAAAGCAGGACCTAACTTAGGCCGCAGATTTTATGTCTGTGTTCGGGCTGAGGTATGAAATTGCTATCCTCCTCAGTTTTCTTATTCTAAGTGTAAATTTATTCTAACTTCATTTCAAAATGAATGGTCATTTGGAACAATACTTGGCATTTGTTTGTCTGGTAGTTCCATGCCTTATCTGTGACCCTATGTTTAAGGAGAGCTTTAGAGTGTTTCTTCTAAACAATAATATAGCTGCATCTAGGAAGATTAACATTCATTTTAGAAAATTCCAAAAATTGGGACTATTAATTGTACAATACTTTATTCATCCAGGGACCTGCATCAAATCCTGAAGCAAATTGTGGTTACTTTAAGTGGGCTGCTTCAAACCCCAAGCGGAAAGGATGATGAATGGGCTAAAGTCCATTGGTGTGGCTAACTAATTGTGGTACATCTTTTAATTACCAACCAAGGCAATCCATCCATTCTATGCTTATAGCTTTGTCTGCCTTCCTCAACACCTTCATTTCAGTATGTGAATGTGTATATATATGTGCTTCGTTTTACCATATTAATTGATGCGATATTTCTCTAGCATACAAATATCACCAACTTCTGTACTACTTTTTTATGAGATGAGATCTTTTCCATATTCCATATTCTAATCTGGGTTTGAGTTTGAGTAATCCAATCCATAACCTTCATAGTTTTTGGCAAAGGGAAGAAAGGAATTGATTTATCTGTAGTTGGCGTATTACCATACTGGGTTCGCAAGGAATATTCTCTTTACAATTTCTGCATTTAACATTCCCAGTTTGATGGAGGCTTTTGCGATTTGGTCATTTTTAGGACTGCCGGAAGTGGTTATTTTGGCTGCTGATTGCGTATTGTTAAGCTTCCATATTGTCGAGCAAAATGAAGCGGCTTGTGGATGGATGACTATTCAAAACGTTCACACAATTTGTTATGGTTGAAGATCAGAATTGAAACTCAAAACATTATAAGGTGTGTAAGATCAAAATAACAGATTTTAGATTTACGTTGGATGACAATTTAGTTTTATCATTTAATAAATATCTAAAATTCATTTATCGATAACAAAATTTCTAAGATACATCTAGTTGAATTTGTATTCTCTATATATAGACATTGTAGGTTACCTTATCATAATGATTCAAGAGGTAGATGTTTGAAACCTATAATCATAACATTTTTTATAAAATTTTTCTTACACTTATTTAGCTTAATATGGATCACGTATGAGGACATAAATTCTAATCAATATGAGAAGTATTTTAATTAATTAGTAAATATGGATGAATCACTTGAATAGATTACTATTTTATGGATGAATCACTTAAATAGATTAATACTGATTCTGTACGAAATTGAATATTTGTATTTCCATTTTGAATTGTCAAATGAATGTTCTTTTCCTAAATTAGTTGAAATTTTCATAAGAAATTGATATTGTTAAGTCATTCAATTCATTATTTTAAAATTTGTACAAGTCAAAATAGGAATGGAGGCAGTATTTCATTTAGTCTTATTCTCATTTATTGTGAAAGAATTAATGTATGGTTTATTCATTTAGTGTTGGTGATATTATTTTTGTTTTTTATATTTTCAATTTTCTCCTTTTTTATATATCTTTTATTCTCTCTTTTTATTTAAATTTTGAACCGTTATTGATTTTTTGAATTAATGTTTGATTTATTCATTTAGTATTTGTGATATTATTTTTGTTTTTTGTTTTTTATTTTTCCAATTTTCTCCTTTTTTATATTTTCTATTCTCTCTTTTTATTTAAATTTTAATCCGTTATTGGATTTTTTTGTTTCTTTTAGATGTTGTATAGGTCAATTTACACGTACTTTAATATTCATTCCACTTTTTTAGGAGGATGTTGGTGAGATTTGAACTTGAGACCTATGGTCTATCCATTCGTCACTCCACCTACTAAAGTGTTCCCAAAAGGGATTTTTTTTTTTTCTCTTTTCCTTTTAGTTGTTGATGGATATCCAAGGACACTACTCAATGAGACTATGAACAAGACTTGTATTTCGTACATAAGTATAATATCTTGAGTAGGACGATGAAGACATTGATGGAATTTGTCCAAAACAAGAAAGAACGGATCAACTTCAAAGCCATGCTCGAGAGGAGTAAACTTGGAGATGAAACGGAAGATTTGAAGCTATGAAATGTGAGTTCAATCCAAAACTTTGAGGAAGATACAACGATGCATTCCGGGGAAGAGTATGGCTTGAGGATCAAGGAAGGACAAATTGAAGTCAAGACAAAGCATGGAATCAAGGGGCAAATGAAGAAGAAATAAAGTTGGAAAAACAGAACATCTGGCGCCTGATCACTTCCATCCGGTGCCGGATCAAGCAAAGCAGCCTTGGCGACAATTCCAGAAGGTATCCGATGCAGTATCTGGTCCATCATCCGGTGTTGGATACTGTAGCAACTCGGTTACTATAGCAGCTCGGTCATTGTAGCAGCCCATGAACAGTGCACGATTTTTTTTTCAGAACTCTGCGTTTTAGTCTTGATTTTCAACCTTTCTTCTTGTATTTTTGCTACACTTTTTTGTTAAGTTTAGCTTAGGGTTTTAGGACTATATAAAGGCTCTTGTTTCAGCCATAGGATATACAACTTTGAGACAAAAACTAGAAACTTTTCTTGGAGCTTCTCCAAACCAAGATCATTTGATCTTTCGAGAGTGTCTAGAACTTCTTGTTTAGTGTTCTTAGTCATTTCTTTCGGGCTCTCAATCATTTTGGGTGAGGTGTTGAGTTGTCTTAGCAAATCAAGAAGTTGGTTGTTGTAGTGGTTTAATCTATAAAGGTCTTTCTAATCTCTCAAAACTTACCTTTGATGAATCTTTTATTGTATACTGATTTGATTTGATTGTTAGTATGAAAATTAACCCTTTTAACTTACAAGGAAATCACATCTGTTGTTTTCATCTTTTCTTTTTTCCCCTTATGTTTTTGTTTTTCTCGATCTTTTCCCCCCCTTCTCCCCCTGTAGCAAAGCTTCTTGTTCTTTTTTCATTCGCATTCTTTATTCATTCTACAATAGTGAGTTGAGATAATTTGTTGAATTAGTTAGAAATATATTTTTTGTAAGATGAATGATTTTATTAAATAAAACTAGTATTAAACCTGTGCAATGAATGAAAAATCATTTATATAGTTGTTAACATTTAAAAATAATGAAATTAAAAATATAAATATAAATGAGAAAGAAGTAATGTAATGACACTCGTCCAAATTAATATATATTCTTTTTAAAAAAATAAAAAAATAAGCAAAAAATTATGACACCTTGTCACATTGAGAGTGTATGATTATAATATGATTGTAAGAATGTGTTTAATATACATCTTGACACATTAAGACAAGGCAGTTGTCAAGTAGTTGGTCGTGAGCCTTATTAACTTATAGTAGCATTTTGGGTTCACAGGTTGATTTATAGATATACTTGTGATTTAAGCTTAAAGAAGGGTGGAATATGATGCCCCTAAAATTTGGGGATCCAATTGTTATATTTGAATTTATTAGGAACCTTGATGGTACTTTAGAAATATTTAAAGAATTTAAAATAAATTTGGATTCTTTTTTGATTATTTATAGTTACGCTTACTACATTTTAAGGTTTTTTTGATTTCTCATCTTTCCGGTTTTATTTTAGAATAAGTTTGATTTAGGACTTATAAATTTAATATAGGGTAAAAATTTTCATGCGTCCTAAACTTTTAAAAAATCTGATTTTAGTCCTCCAACTTTAAATTGTCTTGGTTTAACCTTCCTATTATGAAAACTTATAAGGAAGAGTCATTCCATCCATTTTGTGCGCTAAGCCCTAATGAAAGCACGCCATATGTAACTTTATATTGGTATTTTGGAACCTTCATTTTGGAAAACCAATACCAATCTTTCTCAAATTAGGTTTAGTGGTGGTTTGTTTCCGAACTGGGTTTTTGAATTTAGATGTGATAATAATGGAAGAAGAAGCAACTGAAGGGGTGGAATCGACGTAGGAAGGTTGTGGTACTTGTTGCAGGAAGTGGGGTTCATGGCTTTTAGTCCATTTGAAAATGTTCAAGGGAATGGGAGTGAGGTTTTGTTTGAAAGAAAGCGCAAACAGGGAAGAACACCAACGACAAGATATTTCGATCTTCCATCTCATTCACCAAAGGGTTTCTCATCTCTTTGGGTGGAGAAGGGGAGTACTATGTTGCCGGTATTCTGTCCTCTTGTATGGTAGATGCACAACAGTTTTTTCCTCAACACC
>JAOXNR010000001.1:18454918-18482584 GCA_028571225.1 Parsonsia alboflavescens | reverse complement strand
ATAACATAATTAAGCTAAGTTACATAAGATAATGGCATGAAAAGATCATAAAACTTAGCATAATTATGTGCGAATCATAGATCAAAGGTCGTGGCCCGGTAAGACCTCTCCTCAGCTCATTTAGGATGTCGGTGACCTGGGAGGTCGGTGGTAGCAAGTCGCTGCCCACCTTTCCTCGTTGACCTCATGAGTCTAACTTTCGGGTATTGAAGATTGTTTTGAACCCATTTGGGTTGACTTTGTTTAGGTCGTACTCGTTTAAGTTGACTAGTCCGAGTCATGCCCGTCTTTCCCATCAATTATACTCAATTAAAATAATATCATGTAAATTATAATTCTTATAGAGAACAGGAGTCAAGTTCACACAAACATATAATAATTATAACACACAAATTTAATTATAGAGAAATAAGTTAGTGAAAATCACTTACTTGTTATCGCTACTTATAACCTAACTTATGGAAGAGAAAGTCTGAATTTGATCGAGTATAGTTCTTTATACGATCCCCTTAAGACAGATGTCACCCCTCTCGTAGTGCTTAGTGTCTTCGTTGATGTCTACCTCCCAGGGCAAAACGATCACACCTACTGAAAAAGCACACCAATCGCAAGCTCAGCAAAACACATATTGTTTGAGTACTATATAGAGAAATGGAGGATAATTTAAGGTAAAATGCAGAGTAATTCTTTTGAAAAGAATGGATGTTGAAGAAATAGGAGTAAAGTTTTGAGAGCTTTCTAATTTTTTCTGTATATCAAAATGACTGATGGAAATCCATATTTATGGACCTAAAGGGGACATTTCAATTAAAGTACATGACTCTAATTATTAATAAAAAATTGTTATTAATTTTTTTTTTATTATCAAAGGAAGTATGTCTTAAATTAAAAGACGTATCTTATTTCATGAATAGTTACCTCAAAACACTAGCTACTTATTATATTATATTAAATTATATAATTTAAGTAGCAAGTAGTTCACTCATATTGAAGTTTGATATAGATCAATATTGTAACTTATTCCAAGTTGAAATTCACCCTAAAATTTTCAACATTTAGTTCTTTGAGTGTTCATTAAAAACTCTTTTAGGAATCTTGATTAATTACCTAGGGCTTTAGTCACTTGGCTATAATTGCACTGGCTTGATGAAACTCAAACATTGGTTGATATTGGAAAACAACGAAAGACAATGATCTAACTATGATCTTATGATACTTTTGGGAATTATTTTCAATTAGTGTGACTAAAATGGATGAATGAAGGGTTTCTTTTGAGATCACATCATAACATCTAATGAAGTTAATTGGATAAAGGAGGTAAGTTGTTTTTCCATAAAAATAATGGAGAGAACATTAGAAAAAAAATGTTAAACTTTTGATACAAAAAGAAATAAATGTAACAAAAAATTAATTAAATGTTACTTGCTTCTCTCAAATAAGTTAAGTGTACAATTTTTAGGGGGGAAAAACCCCTTAACTATTTTTTAGGTTGGTGGAAGTAATTTTTTTTCCTTTGAGAAGAGACTCTAAAAGGGTACTTCATCTGTTCAAATTGGAATGTTCCTATTTTAATTTTAGTTTGATTTAAAATGAATATAATTGATGGGATCCAAAGAACCTGGTCCGAATAACCTTTAAAGCCGACCCAAATAGCGACAATTCGAGCTGACATCCTTAAAGGAAAATCATCGACCTTCTTGGTCACGAACTTACTATGAGCTTAGGAAAGGTCTCAATGGATCACGGCCTTTGACTCAGTGAGCTCTAATCCATCTTATACACCTCCCACGACACAATTTAATATCTACAGTTCTAAACACATAGTACAGACCTAAAAATCACTCATCGTGACCTCTAAGAAGGCTCACTCAAACCTTTGAGGCTCACCCGGACTTCACATAGATGGTTCATAGGTCGATAACGAGCGCGTAGCTCTCACACCAGAGACGTGCATGGCAAGGTATCCTATATTATAGAAATTCCTTAATTCTAAGAGCAATTGGTAGAATATTATTTTATAATTGATCCTAAATGCCTACTTTTATGTATTTGAGATTGACTCCAACAAGGTAACTTTACCTAATTGGTAACTTATTATTCGATATGGATCATATGACGAATTACACAAGTTGATTCATTCGAGTTTACTCTCAACGTAAACTGACTTAGACATCAGAGTTTTCCCAGGACGACAACCCACTCTGGTGATCTAATTTTTGCCTGTGATTATAGTTGTTGTCACAGTTCAAGATGTCCCGGAGATCGATTCTGAGCTCTATCAATCCTACTTTTATATGAGTTCAATTCGATATTCCTACAGTCTCTAATTTTGGTGAGTCAAATTTTGATTCTAGCAAGGTAGGTCCAGCTCTTAGTGAAATAATCGAGGTGCATGCATGAGTCTGATATGGACATCACTTACCAAAAAGAAAAAAAAAGTCCTATTTTTAATATAAAATTTCATTAAGAAAATCACCTTAATTTTAGGATTTAAATCCACTTTTATAAAGATCATATTCCTAGTATGCTAGAGAGAATAATAAATTGATAATTTTTATAAAAATTTAGATACATTTTATAATTATTTATCAAGTTAAAATAAGATATTTATTTCAAAAGGATAAATTATATTTTCTATGATGCATGAGCGGCATGGGGTCAATTGTCTCATGTCTGGTTAGGTTTAAATGGTGAAATAAATGTTTAAATTAATGGCCAATTTAATTTTCTTTTATGACTCAGAATATATATAAAAAGAAAGATGCAGCAAATTGAAAACACATTGTTCTCCTTCCCCGTCAAATTTTCTTTTCTTCCCAAACCAGGATGACCGCCTTGTCCTTGGGGCAAATATTGAATTGGTACTACAATGGCACCTTTTCTCACTTGTTTTCTAACCCTTGATTTCAACTTTTCATAAAAAAAAAAATGAAACATAAAATAATAATTACTTGAGAAAATTCCTTTGAAAACAAAATTATGATGTTTATGACTTTAATACAAGAATACAAAAGAATTATTTACTTTGAAAATAAAATTATTTCATAATCTTAGATGAACAGGTGTAAATACTTTAAAATTAAACAAAAAATTAATAAGATTTAAATAATTATTTAATTCAAAGTATTTATTCTAAAGAAAGTACTAAAACGGTGAGTTCTTTCCTTGTTTGCGAATTGATGAGAGGAGGGAAGAAAGAGGGAAGACTGAAGAACCAAAGCAGCGGTGCATGGTCCCGACATCACTCATCAGAGAAGCCAATAAAGTTTGGTTATAAATTTTCATTTTCATAAACTAGAAATTGAACCCAAAACGCGTTTGACCTTGTAAAGCCCGTCCATCGTGTCTCCTCCAAGTTCCACCCTTCAAAGTCCTCTCTTCTCTTCTCTTCCCCAAAGTCACCACAGGAGAGCCCCCACCCATTCCCATCTCCCTGAAAAAAAGGAAAAAAAAAACCAAAGCAACCATTCCATTTGCCCAGTGCCATTTGCCAAACTATCATTCTATCTTAGCATCTCCAATGCAAACGCACTGCAAAACAACCAACCTTGGATCCCCAATCAAGAATTTCCAGAATCGATTTCTGTTGTCTTAAGCCCTTTTTCATCAGATACTGAAGGAAGGTTTCTTTTGTGGGTTTTCTTGATTTTCTGGTTATTGGGGTGGGTTTTGGAGGTTCGAGAGAAAAGTGATTGACTTTCTCTGATCTGCGATTGTGTTAGCAGTTCAGGGAGTCAGATTAGTGGTTATGGCGGATATAGTGAAACAGATCCTTGCAAAACCCATTCAATTGGCTGACCAAGTTGGAAAGGCGGCCGATGAGGCTAATTCGTTCAAACAAGACTGTGCTGAGCTCAAGACCAAGTCTGAAAAGTTGGCCACCCTCCTCCGCCAGGCTGCACGCGCTAGCAGCGATCTTTACGAGCGTCCTACGCGCCGCATCATAGATGATACCGAGCAAGTTCTTGATAAGGCTCTGACTCTTGTCCTAAAATGCCGAGGTAATGGCCTTGTTAAGCGAGTGTTTACCATCATTCCGACGGCTGCTTTCAGGAAGATGGGCTCACAGCTTGAGAATTCAATTGGTGATGTTTCTTGGCTTCTCCGCGTTTCAGCTCCAGCAGAGGATCGGGGCGATGAATACTTGGGGCTTCCCCCGATTGCTGCCAACGAGCCAATTCTGTGCCTAATATGGGAACAGATCGCTATTTTGTTTACTGGGTCCTTGGAGGATCGATCCGATGCAGCAGCTTCTCTTGTTTCATTGGCTAGAGATAATGATCGGTATGGAAAGTTGATTATTGAAGAAGGTGGGGTTGGACCCTTGTTGAAGCTAGTGAAGGAAGGAAAACCGGAGGGTCAAGAGAATGCTGCAAGGGCTATTGGGCTACTGGGACGAGATGCAGAGAGCGTTGAACACATGATACATGCCGGTGTTTGCTCAGTGTTTGCGAAAATCCTCAAAGAAGGTCCAATGAAGGCTCAAGCTGTGGTTGCCTGGGCTGTGTCTGAGCTTGCAGCTCATTATCGTACGTGTCAAGATCTCTTTCATCAGCATAATATTATTCGTTTGCTTGTGAGTCATCTTGCATTTGAGACAGTTCAAGAACATAGCAAATATGCCATTGTTAGCAAAGCTACTTCGATCCATCAAGTTGTTTTAGCTAGAAATAATAATTCAGATACAAATACTGCTCCTAAGGTGATTGATGATGAGGATAGGAATCGTGTTCCGCATCCATTGGGGACTAAACATTCCTATCAGATGCACAATGTGGTGACTACCACCATGGCTATGAAGGATCAAATGAAACAGCCACAGCAAAAGCCAAGCAATGGCACAAATCAGGCAAAGAGTAATGGAAATGTCATTGTGAAGCAAAATCATTCAAACCATCATCATCAGACTCTGTCTCTCTCTGGGGTTAATAACAAAGGCAGGGAGTTAGAGGATCCTGCTACTAAGGCCTATATGAAGGCAATGGCTGCTAGAGCACTTTGGCATCTCGCCAAAGGAAATTCCCCCATTTGTCGCAGTATCACCGAGTCAAGAGCCCTATTGTGCTTTGCAGTTCTTTTAGAGAAGGGACCAGAAGAGGTTCAATTCAATTCTGCCAAGGCATTGATGGAGATTACTGCAGTAGCTGAGCAGGATTCTGATTTGAGGAGATCAGCATTCAAACCTAATTCTCCTGCCTGTAAAGCCGTTATTGATCAGCTGCTGAGAATTATTGAGAAGGCCGATTCAGAACTTCTGGTGGCATGTATCAAGGCTATTGGGAATTTGGCTAGGACTTTCAGAGCAACGGAGACAAGAATGATATGCCCATTGGTAAGGCTGCTGGATGAGCGAGAAGCTGAAATATCTAAAGAAGCCTGCGTTGCCCTTACAAAGTTTGCCTGTAGTGAGAACTACCTGCACCTTGATCACTCCAAGGCTATAATAAATGCAGGAGGGGCAAGGCATCTGGTTCAGCTGGTATACTTTGGTGAACAGATTGTTCAGAGTTCTGCATTGGTTCTTTTATGCAACATTGCACTACATGTCCCAGATAGTGAAGAACTGGCTCAAGCTGAGGTCCTCACAGTGTTGGAGTGGGCGTCAAAGCAGGCAACTCTGAACCAAGAAGAAAAGGTGGAGACATTGTTATCAGAGGCTAAAGGAAGGTTGGAGCTGTATCAATCAAGAGGATCAAGAGCATTCCATTGATATTGATCGAATGTGCAAAAACTGTATGTTGTTTAGACGAACTTGTTCTCTTCTCTGCTCTGCTGCTATAATTTTATTCTAACTTTGATTTTGAGTGTACATAAAGATTAGTTTTCCATGTAGTAATTGTCGAGACAAAGTCCTCATTTTGCTGGCATCCCTTTTCCAGGTTTTATGTTTTGATGTCTCTCATTCATTCTTTCGAAAAAAAAAGGGTGTAATTAATCATATCTTAACTGAGACGCAGACCTCTTTTTGCACATATGTTTTTCACAGAAGTGGTTCATAATTTGCCCTTCTCACTTCTGGTAAAGATATGTTCACTTTTCTTTGGTTGGTTGATATTGCTTCTTTTCTTGTGGTAATTGGCATTTCCGAAAGATGAACCTTTTTTTTGCGAGGATTCACCCCGCTAATGGCTCTGCATATATTCAATGGCCAAAATTGGAATAGGGATGAAGAGGTCAACAGTTATAATAAACCTGCTTCTTCGGTATGAATGATGCGTTTACCAAAGAAGATGCATAACCCTGACGATTGCTCAATTGGAGACCAGAAACCACGTAATCTTGTCTTTTTCTGACAAATTAAAAATAAGTACTACCTTCTTGTCGTTGTGTGTGTTTCAAGATTTCAGATTAGTTGACTTTAAATCTCCACTTATCATCGAACAAAGGTTAGCCTTCTGCATAATTTTATAATAAGTGCATTAACAGGAAATACATCGGCCATACCAAGAGATGGTAGATTTTTTTAACAAGTTGAATAACTTTTTAAGTTACACACATTCAAGAGATATTCTTTTCACATTCTATGAGATGAGCATCTGTGCACTGCAGAGTTCCAACGTGCACAAATATAATAAAATTGAGGACAGAATCATGCGACAATCTCCCAACACAGAACCAATTAAAAATGGAAGAAGACTAGGTTAGTTTATGAAGAGGAGCAAGATTAGCATTGTTTAATAATTTCACTTCCTTAATTAGATGGAATTTTATTTGGAAATTTGTTTTATTTTTTTATTGTTTTCTTCTTGATTTTTTTTTATTTCCTAGTCTGATTAGAAAAACAATACTTAGCTTTAATAGTTTACTTGGATTCTATTTCCTAATCTAATTAAGAACACATAACTTCTACCATTATAAATAAGGATGAACACCTAAGAGTGAAAATTTTAATCTACGGGAACTCAAGGTTTTGTTCTTTCTTTCTTCGTCTTTTAACTGCTTTAGATTGAAGTTTGATTATAGGAGAATAACTCAATTTTTTCATTGTCTTGACCTCTGACGAGTTCAGAAGTTGGATTATTGAAAAGCCTCAAACTTTGACGGGTTATCTAAAGTTTGAGTTCTAGAAATTTTTTTTTTCGAAATTGTTACCGTCGCACTGTTCATCAGGGTACTATTCACCATCACTACTCCAGCACAGTATTCACCGTCACCGTTTATCGATTTACTATTCATCATACTGTTTATTGTTCATCCGAACTAAAAATTGTGATTTTTCTTAAGTTCATATGATTAGATTTCTTACAAAATTCCTTAATTCTCAACCCACCACATCCGCCTACGTCAATTGGTATCAAAGCAAAGATCCGCGATATCTGGAGGGAGTCTCGAACAAACCCTAGCCGCCTTGCAACAAGATAGAGAAGAGCTACGGCAAAAGATACAGCTAGCGCAAGAGAGCCAAGATAGACGGATACAAACCCTAATGGAGAAAGTGCTACGATCGACTATCCAACAACCAACCGATCAGCTTGAACCAGCCAGTAGACACAATGGAGCAGATGACGATGGCAAGCAGGAACAAGAACCGCCACCAACGAAGCTGTTTCAAAGGGGTGTTCCGAGAGATCAGGAATGCAAACCAAGCTTTCAGCATCAACAAAAATCTACATCAGCTCAAGAATTCACCTCACTCTATCCCCGCTACCTGAAAAAATCTACATTTTGGACTATTCTATAGCGCTAGAGTATGAGGGTCCTCATGTCACTTATGAGCTTCCAAGAGTGGAACCCCTTGACATGAATTCAGGATCCGCTCTAACTGCAGCAGTTGCAGAATCCTTTTCAAAATCTAGAAGGTCTGTTGTTGTTGATGTTCCTCCTATGATAGAACCTATCCCTTTGTCAGTATCTCGTATAGCTAGGGTGACAAGTCCACTTGATCAGAGTCCAAGATTATCAGGGAGTTCAGAGTCTGTAGTGTCTGTTTTGCAGGATCCTGATCTTTCTTCTGCTTCCCCTTCAACATCACCTGTGTCTATACATAATCCTTCAAATGGTGCTCCAAAACAATCAACTAATGAAGAAAGGAGAACACAAATGATTACTTTCAAGACCCTTGAAAGATTTGAGAGGAAAACAATAGAGTTGGAAAAGTAGGTTTTCCCTAAGTATGTTGCTGTCTCCAGGAAAAAGATGAAGAAAAAGAAAAGAGTCTGTTATAGATGTGAAAAGAGATCGTATGCGGCATACAAGAAACATACTGACCAGACTCGACACTATGTTCCGTTTGATGTTGGTGATTTTAATTGAGTTTCACTTACCAAGGATCAATTTCCTACAAGCAACTACCACAAGATCAATGATAGGAAATTTGGTCCTTGTCGAATCCCAGAGAAGTTGGGATGCAATGCTTACAAACTCGAGCTACTAGATGGTTATAGTATCTCCAATGTGTTCAATGTGCAACATCTTTCTCGTTTCGATGGAGACACGTGAGCTTCGGGACAAGCTCTCTTGAAGAGGGGGAGTCTGACGTAATATAAGTAGATGAGCGAGATCAGGATTGTTTAATAATTTCATTTCCTTAATTAGATAGAATTTTATTTAGAAACTTGTTTTATTTCTTTATTGTTTTCTTCCTGATTTTTTTTTAATTTCCTAGTCTGATTAGGAAAAACAATACTTAGCTTTAGTAGTTTACTTGGATTCTATTTTCTAGTTTGAATAGGAACACAGAGCTTCTACTATTATAAATAAGGCTGAACGCCTAAAAGCGGAAAATTCAATCTGCTATCAACAATATTTTTAGAGTTTTATCTCTTTCCTTGCGAACTCAATGTTTTGTTCTTTCTTTCTTCGTCTTTTAACTACTTTAGATTGAAGTTTGATTATAGGAGAAGAACTCAATTTTTTCATTATTTTGATCTTTGACGAGTTCAGAAGTTAGATTATTGAAAAGCCTCAAACTTTGATGGGTTATCCAAAGTTTGAGTTTCCGAAAGCCTTTTTTTTTAAAATTGTTGCCGTCGCACTGTTCATCAGGATACTGTTCACTGGCACTGTTCCGGCGTAGTGTTCACTGTCACCGTTCGTCGATTTACTATTCATAATACTATTCATCCTTTTTTTTTTTTTACTGTTCATCCGAACTAAAAGTTGTGATTTTTCTTAAGTTCCTATTATTAGATTTCTTACAAAATTCTTTAATTCTCAACCCACCACATCCGCCTATGTCAATTGGTATCAAAGCAAAGATCCGCGATATCTGGAGGGAGTCTCGAACAAACCCTAGTAGCCTTGCAACAAGATAGAGAAGAGCTACGACAAAAGATACAGCTAGCGCAAGAGAGCCACGACAGACGGATACAAACCCTAATGGAGAAAGTGCTACGATCGACTATCCAACAACCAACCAATCAACTTGAACCAGCCGGTAGACACAATGGAGCAGATGACGATGGCAAGCAGGAACAAGAACCGCCACCAATGAAGCTGTTTCAAAGGGGTGTTCCGAGAGATCAGGAATGCAAACCAAGCTTTCAGCATCAACAAAAATCTACATCAGCTCAAGAATTCACCTCACTCTATCCCCGCTATCGTCAAGCACCGCTACCTGAAAAAAGGGGCCATTTTGGACTATTCTATAGCACTAGAGTATGAGGGTCCTCATGTCACTTATGAACTTCCAAGAGTGGAACCCGTTGACATGAATTCAGGATCCACTCTAACTGCATCAGTTGTAGAATCCTTTTCAAAGTCTAGAAGATCTGTTGTTGTTGATGTTCCTCCTGTGATAGAACCTATCCCTTTGTCAGTATCTCGTATAGCTAGGGTGACAAGTCCACTTGATCAGAGTCCAAGACTATCAGGGAGTTTAGAGTATGTAGTGTCTGTTTTGCAGGATTCTGATCTTTCTTTTGCTTCCCATTCAACATCACCCGTGTCTGTACATAATCTTTCATATAGTGCTCCAAAACAATCAGCTAATGAAGGAAGGAGAACACAAATGGTTACCTTCAATACCCTTGAAAGATCTGAGAGGAAAATAGCCGAGTTGGAAAAGCAAGTTTTCCTTGAGTATGTTACTGTCTCCAAGGAAAAGAAGAAGAAAAAGAAAAGAGTCTGTTATAGATTCGAAAAGGGATCACATGCGGCATACAAGGAACTTGGTGACCAGACTTGACACTATGTTCCGTTTGATGTTGGTGATTTTAATTGAGTTTCACTTATCAAGGATCAACTTCCTATAGGCGACTACCACAAGATCAGGGATAGGAAATTTGATCCTTGTCGAATCCCGGAGAAGTTGGGATGCAATGCTTATAGGCTCGAGCTACTAGATGGTTACAGTGTCTCCAATGTGTCCAATGTGCAAAATCTTTCTCGTTTCCATTCTGACACGCGAGCTTGAGGACAAGCTCTCTAAAAGAGGGGGAGTCTGAAGCAGAATAAGTAGACGAGTGAGATCAAGATCGTTTAATAATTTCACTTCCTTAATTAGATAGAATTTTATTTAGAAACTTGTTTTATTTTCTTTATTGTTTTCTTCATGATTTTTTTTTTATTTCCTAGTCTGATTAGGAAAACAATATTTAGCTTTAGTAGTTTACTTAGATTCTATTTTCTATTTTGATCAGGAACATAGAACTTCTACTATTATAAGTAAGGATGAATGTCTAAAAGCGAAAAATTCAATCTGCTATCAATAATATTTTTAGAGTTTTATCTCTTTCCTTATGAACTCAAGGTTTTGTTCTTTCTTTCTTCGTCCTTTAACTACTTTAGATTGAAGTTTGATTATTGTAGAAGAACCCAATTTTTTCCGTTATGTTGATCTCTGATGAGGTCAGAAGTTAGATTATTGAAAACCCTCAAATTTTGATGGGTTATCCAAAGTTTGAGTTTTCGAAATTGTTGCTATTGCACTATTCATCGAGGATACTGTTTATCTTCACTATTCATCATACTGTTCACCCCTTTTTTTTACTGTTCATAGCATTTACTGTTTATCCGAACTAAAAGTTGCGATTTTTCTTGAGTTCCTATTATTAGATTTCTTACAAAATTCCTTAATCCTCAACCCACGACATCCGCCTACTGTCAGATTCCCTTCGTTGGAGTGAGTCTCGTGTTGGAACACAGAAACCATGGTCTTGCCAAAATGTATTCTATATTATGTAGAGCAATCCCTTAGTCGTGCAGCAAATGGAATAGGGTAGACAACATCCACATGATTGAATTGACTTCAAATTGTGCTTGAGTAAAAAACTAGTTGTCATTCAGAAGAACAAAACGGAACTGATTAAACTTACGAAAGGACAATGAACAAAGCTTTCAAGCAAATTAAGAGAGTAGTTGGATAAAATAGCTTGCTTAGTTGACATGTGTGCCATAAATCCGATAAAACCCAACATTAATGAGACTCCACAACCATGACTTTCACTTTCTAAGACGTCAACTTGAAAAAGTCGTAAATCAGATTTTATAAGCTTTGAGACTCTGCAAACATATCTAGATTGAATCTAAATTAGTCTTATTAACTCTATTGATTGGCATAGATTCGATCTAAGTGGCACAAATTTGTGAAGATTTGAATCTTGATGGACACGAACTTGTACATTAAGTTTTAGATAGTTAGACACGGACGAGGATAATGCATATACTGTAGTTTACGTGTTCTCAATATTCAGTATCTTGACACAAGGGTCGCCCACAGGTCACGAGAGCATAATCCAAGACTTAGAACTAATCCTTGAGTATCTCGCAGGTTCAGGTTGGTAAGTTTTCGGGTAACCAATCATCCAAACTTGGTTAGACCCCTATATTCTCGAGCACAACCTTTCCTAATCCATCGATGCCTGCTATATTTGATTTTGAATTTCTATCTTCATTTCTATTTATTTATTTTTTTTAAAACGGTTTGGTGAAACTTTCGCCTATCTGTACACCTAAATATATCTATGCTTACCAAAATGTAAACTTAACCATTTTTAGCCCATTCCCATTTGATCCTCTACCTTTTACGATTAAAAATAAATGGTCAGAGGCTCAACTGAATGGGCTTCGGGACTAAAATGGTTTATGAAAGCCCAACGAGTTTCTATCGAGTCTTCTTACTTGCAAACATTTGTTTTATTTTTTGAATAAGATTTAGCTAAAGGAAATTGCATCACATGTCCGTTTTGAAAAGTAGCAAATACAAAGTGGATAAAGTTTTAAGTTTGATAAAATATGTCTAATTTGGCATGTTAAGTTAACTATTTACCCTTCTTATCTTTATCTAATCCAAATCCTTCTTTTACCATTTTTTATTTTGAAACAAAATATGCTTTCGTTACTGTGTCTCTTTTCGCTTTCGCATGTAAGAATCGAGTTTTTAACTCAAATCTATTCAAAGACATAATCTTTGGAGCTAATCAATCTCCAAGGAGAAGTTTTTGGGCAAAGAAAGTAAAAAAGAAGCCCTTTTTTATAAACGGTTTTATAGTTTCTTAGTTACACCTATCCTTTTCAAGGTAAGTTTTTGTCTGAGAGTGTTAAAATGGCTAAAAGGTTTGTATTCATGAAGGAAAAATTAATAGGTATCTTTAATATTTATGTTTTGGGTATGTTCATCAATTTTTACTAGTTTTGTGGGTATATTTTTCTGAAAAAAAGTTTGTTCATAAAAATTAAATGGGTTGTTTTGCGTATAGGCTGTTTATTTGTAAAATGAATTTTTATGGGGTGTTCATAATCTGCTTTTTGTTTGACAACCAAGGTTATGTGAGTTTGAAAGATCTATATAGATTATTTATGTTCATTGTATGGGTTATTTACGTGTGGAATAAACTTGTCTTTGTTGTTTGTAGTTTTTATATGATGGGTTGTTTTGGAAGTATATAGGTTGTTTATATTCATATTATGTGTTGTTTGTTTGTGGAATGAATTTTTATGGATTATTTATATTCTATTGTTTGATTGACAACCAAGGTTATGTGAGTTTGGAAGAAGTATATGTACTCTTTAAATTTATTGTATGGATTGTTTACATGTGAAATGAACTTGTCTAAATAGTTTATAGTTTTTGTATTATGGGTTGTTTTGGAAGTGTACATGTTGTTTATATTCATATTATGGTTTGTTTTGATAGACATGCTGAAGACCCACTTGGATTCTAGTCAAACAAAGGGAATATTGCAGACAATGGTCAATCCTCATCCAATACTGTTGGCAAATCGAAACTACATTGAGCTCAAAAAACTTGCTTAGTATGTAAGCAAGCTAGTTGTACAAGAAGGCGATGTTCACAATCTAATATCTAGTCGGATACGAGCCAAAATAAATGACAACAACCTATAAGTAGATATTTGTTGAGTTGCATATATATGATTATGTGAATTCCAATTTTTTCGTTTACTCCAGTATTCTTTTTTGTGTTGATTGTATACATTATTTTTATCTTTTTTTTTTATCAGTTACAATATAAAGGATGTGACTACAATGAGGGGATTGTTTTTGGTTGTTATAGTGTTCGTTGTTGCTTCATGTTAGTGTTTTAAAACCATATAAGTTGTTTCAAGGTCACATATATTGTTTCAAAATCATTATATGGGTTGTTGTAACATTGTGTAATCTCTAATAGTATGTTTGAAAGCCACATGCGTTGTTTCTTAAACATTGTGTGATTTCCAATCATATGTTTCGGAGTTACATGAGTTGTTTCTTAAACATTGAATGAGTTATTCTAACATTGTGTAATCTTCCATAATAAGTTGTTCATGTCAATTCTATTATTGCTCTATAAGTTTGAGAGCCATATGAGCTGTTTCTTGAACGTTACATGGGTTGTTCTAATCTTGTGTCATCGCCAATAATATGTATGTTGTCCATGCGACTTCTACTATTGCTCTGGGTTGTTTGACTACCTTATGAGTTGTTTTAACCTTGTGTAATCTCCAATAATATATAAGTTGTTCATATCAATTTTATTATCGCTTTATGGCTGTTTAAGATTCATATGAGTTGTTTTTGGAACGTTGCATAGGTTGTTTTAACTTTGTGTATTCTCCAATAATATTTAAGCTGTTCATGTTAGTTATGCTATTACTCTATTGGTTGTTTGGAAGTCATATGAGCTGTTTCTTGAATATTGTATGGGTTGTTCTAAATTTATGTAATCTCTAATAATATGTAAGTTATTTAAAAGACATATGAGTTATTTCACATCAATATATAATATTTCCCTGCCATGTGGGTTGTCTCTTCAACGTTGTATGGGTGGTTTTATAGTTATGCAATATAAACAAAACATAAACAACCTATCGCATATAAAATATAACAACCTATCACATTTTAAATGAAACGTCCTAACAAAATAACAACTCAGATGTTGTATAAACCTTAATTGATCCTTTTAAACTACTCAATCTTTTTTTTAAAAAAAAATGAAGATTTAAAAATCAATTGGAAAAATCCTACCTTAGAACAAATTTATTAGTTTTCTATTAAAAAACACACCTTTCTTCTCCCATAGTTTAATGTAAAGAAGAATAATTTGAAAAGATCTTACATTTTAATGATAAAACATAATTCACAGTATAAAAAAAAAAAAAAACAAAGAAGAAAATTTTCTTGAGCAAAACTCATTTTTTTGATTGTTTTTTTTTTTTTTTGTGGTTTACAAAATTTGATACCTATTCATTTCCTTATATGAAGATTAAATCTTCGCATTGATCTAAGATGAAAAATCGATTCTTTTGTATAACGTCGAGAAAGGAAAAAAAAAGGGAAAGAAGGAGAAAATTATATGAATATTGTGTTTAACGGGTTCAAAATTTGAACAATTATATTGAGAAAATAATTATTAATTAAATTAGTTTTTCAGATTATTTCTAAACACATTATGAGAATTAACTTATTGATTAAAACAAAAACTTTTTTTTCCATTAAAGTTTTCAATCTAGACAACAAGACAATTTTAACTTTTAAATTTGTAAAACTATTAGAAGAATATTATTATAATCCCCATCGATCAATGTTATAGGACAAATGAAAGTCACATACAACTTTTTTTTTTTTTTTTTACTTCTAAAATGATAACATCAAAATACACTAATAAATACTTTAAAAGGTTTGTATTTGATGAGGCAATTTAAATATATTACATTATATATATAGTCACATTAATATCTATCAAAAATTAATAAAAACTTAAAAGGTAAACTACTTTGGAAACTCATGAAATCCGATATTAGCAGGCCAATTAGGCAAGACCTAGAATTGGGACAAAATGGAACACATTTTTCTTTATAATACTTTCAAAACTATAATTTTCTTTCTTTTCCCTTTTTAGGTTATATATCACTACGGTTTGGGTTTTTGACCCACTATAACATAAACTATTCCCACTTCAGTTTGGGCTTCAGATCCACCATCCTATTCCCCAGTACATTTACATACTATATCCACTGCAGTTTGGGCATTGGATCCACCATCCCACGCTCTCTATTACTATATTTGCATATTAGATCTCGTCATGGACTTTGACTCATTATCCCATATCTCATATTACGTTGCAGTTGCATATCATATGTCCTATGTTTTATATATTTTAATTAATCCTTCAAGAATAACTACTAATTAAATATTAGCATTCAAAGAAATAACTCTATTAACAATCCCAAATAAGTAAATTAATGAAAGAGTTATTGACTAATCCAATCCTTAACTATATCCTTTTGAAAGTTTTGATCCCTAATTTTTTTTTTTTAAGTATTTAGTCCTTAAATAATTTACAACTTGATCATTTTAATCTTTCTGATCGAATTCTTAAAAAATATCATTGGAATTTGAAATCAACGGTGGAATGATCAAAATGGAGAGGATATTTCAATCACTACACTGTTCATCAACAGTGAAATTTTTTTTAAAAAAAAGAATGGAAATAATAACTCATTTTCTGTCATGTAAGAATTTAAAACAATCGAAAATGCAAATGACCAAATTATCCTGACCCGTGTCATGGTACACTTTCCCCATTTTCTATGAACCTCTCAACTGCAATTTTCTCGAATCCTACTAAAAGTATTGTCCGTAATTTCCCTTTTCAAAGGCTTGCAATTGTTGTTGTCCTGTACAAAGCATCTCTTTCACATCATCAACGGCTTTACATCGGACCGTGCCCCTTGCTTCTCCTGGAATTGATCTAACCGAAAGGAGCAAAAGTCAAAAACTTCAAGAAAATGTGAAAATTGGTAGAAAAGAGAGCGCTTTCACTTGTAAGTTCATGGTTCATCTGACAGCAACCCAAAGAGCTTCGATTGCTTATGCAAAAGAAATGGAGAGACTGTCAACAAACCATGATTGTTTCCTTTTTTTTCTTTTTTAATTTCACCGTTTATGAACGGTGTAATTATAGAAATATCCTCCTCATGTTGATCAGCCTACCATTGATTCCAAATTTCTATGATAATTTTTTAAGAATTCGATTAAAAGGATAAAAATGGTCAACCCATAAATTATTTAAGAACTAAACATGGTAAAAAAAAAAAAAATTAGGGGTCAAAATTTCGAAAAGGATATAATTTGAGAAACTGAATTGACCAATAACTCATGAATGAAATAAAACCTAAAAAAATTCTCAATTTATGTTAAATAAAGTTTGACAAGTTTTTTATCTAAAGTCCAAGCAAAATCTTCTAATTTATAGATCTAGTCTCTACAATTACACGCATGTAAAGAAACAAGTTACCATGAGAATATAACATAAATATTTAAAGTTTTGAAAAAGTTATAATCTGAAAACCAAACAAAATCTTTTTTAACTTCTAAAATTTTCTAAACAATTATTTGAGAGATTGTAAATGTACGCATCCACGATCCACCTTCTGGTTTTCAATGAGAATCACTTCTATTATTTTGGGAACATTTTGTATTGATAGGAGTATTGTTAATCTGATAATTAAAATCAAAGAAAAGGTAGAAGGAAAAATGCTTGTTGGATCAATAGCCATTAGTAGTACCCTTGTTAGTTATTTCATATCATTTTCAATATGCAAAAATGATTAATATTGACTTGTCAATAATGTAAATTGTAGTGATAGAATAAAAATTACGACATATATGTGAAGTTGTTATATATTATAATTTCATTTCAAATGAGATTTTTTACCCTCCCTAAATTAATAGTTAGCAAAATTTATTGTTTTTTATTATAAAATTCATTCGTTAAACTCCATTAAAATAATTTTGTCAAGTTTCGAACCTCGATTAGATTTTGGTTCAAAATCCGAACCCAACACATTACATGACAAAACTCTTATAATTGTTCTCACGAGCAATAACCTTCTAATATTAAAAACCCGAAACAAAATGATTAAATAGTTATATCCCAACAAATACATAAAAATTTATTCATAACCATATATAAACTTTTCTTCCAAACACAGAACGATATCAACCCAAACGAGAGTAAAGATGGCTCCCAACTCAAGTCAGATATCTCTTTTCCTTCACAATGCTTGTTGCCAAGGACTTTTGAATCTAAAATTACAAGCATATTGAATATTAAAAACTTCATATTTAAAAGAAACATATTTATAAACTAAACTCAAAATAATTTAGAAAACACTGCAAAAAATTATATAGTTTGGAATAACTCAAAGGTATATAATATTTCATAAAGTTCTATTGAAAGTTTACTTTTCAAAGTAATTTAAAAGTATCAAATATACCCATCTTTGTCAAAATCAAAGGAATTAAATTGGCCTCAAGTAAACACACCATTCATTTTTTTCAGATTATTGAATTTAGCCCTAACAATTCATCCAGATAGGAAAGCCAGTTTTTTTTTTTTTAATCATGCTCAATGGATTGAGAAAGAATAGTAAAACATGTCCCCCAATGAATTCATATGAAACTTGAGCCTTATTCTGAATCATTTTTCTAAAGTCAATATTTTTCAAGAATTCATCTAATATATTAATTTGGACAGGTAATGAGTAAACTGTTGAATTATTTTTCTCACTTCCTGTGCATCACACAAATATTATATAAGTTAATATATAAAAGTAAAGTCCCTTCAGGAACATCCCAATGGATGGAATGACGAACGTCCAGACCATAGGTCTTGATTTCAAATCCCACCAACATCCTCCTGGATAAGTAGAATGTTGAGATGCGTAAAAACTGACTTGGACACTGTTAAAATAAAAAAATTATATATATATATTTATATAAGAAAGATTCTTGAGATATTGACAGGTGTTATTCTTTAAATGTTTAGAACAAAGTTTAATTATTTCGAAATCGATTATTTTCTCTATCTAACAAGATGAACTTTAAAATATTTAAGAAAAAAAATAATAACAAGAAAAAGTCCCAAATTTTTACAAAGGTGAAAATTTATTTTTAATATTTAACTTTGAAATATTTAACAGTTCTTTGAGATTTGTATGCTTTTGCCGGAAGCTTTTTACCTAACAATCAGTTAGTTCTAAGTGCATTTTCTTTCACTAGAACAATCACTTTTTAGTTCTATCAATCACTTTTTAGTTTAATTGATTATTGTATTATCCTTTTCTTTTCATTCTAAGATTGCGTGAAGAACTTTCTTGATATAATTCTAACACCAAGGTACGCGATTTGAATGGTTGTTATGCAGAACCATGGACACCGTCAAGGATGCTAAGGTTCTGTTTGTCTGGACTTCTTTGAAAAAACACGTTTTTCTTATAAAAAAAATGCACTTTAAAAAAAATAAAATCCTATTTATTTGGGATCATATAAAATGCAGAAACACACAAAAAAAATAAAAAAATAAAAAAATCACTTAAATTTTAAGCTAAAAATTCCAGCTCAAATTTTAACCACTTTTTGTCAGTACTGTCTCCTCCTCCTCATTTTCTCTTATTTTCCGTTCTTTTCTTGTCGTTCCGACTGATCCTCTCCCAATTGACTGCTGGTCTTCAGTGGCTTGAATCGTCGAAAGGTATCTGGCCTATCTTTCTCACTCTTCTCTTCTTCTCGCAAACTTCTGGATGCACGAAGCTCTACCGGGAAATTCTTTTCTTCTCTGCTCAAGTCTGAACTCTCAACTCTTCCATGTTTAGATCTTTATTTCAATTGATTTGTTCGTGTTAATCTGTATCAGATTTAGCAAGTTCTGCACTGGCCAAGACTTTTGGGTGTCGAGGTCACAGTTATTGGATGAGAATTGGGAAGGTTGTGTGGATATATGTTAGGTGAAGCATCTTGAAGATGCAAATTTGAATGACGAGACAGGTAATTGGGCCAATGTGGACTACTTTAGATGGTAGAGAGCTGTCCAGTCACCCAATTGGTCAGTTTTGCCAGAAAATGAACGTGTGAAGATTGTGGATATATTAAGTTAGGATATCAGTGTTTAATTTTTAATTGTTTTGATTCCATCTTCGAGTTCGGTGTATTGAGAGAGATTTTTGTGGAGAGGTAAATTTTGTTTCAGTTGTATTGGTATCTGAGGTAACAGAATGTCCAAATAAACGATCCAGTATTCATTTTTTTTACAATTAAATTGGAAATGAAAGTTATCCTCATTGATTATAAATTTTATGTGTAATGTCAGTTATGTTCTCTTTTTGTGGAAAACTGAATGTTGTTCTCATTCTTAGGTTATATGTTAATTTAATACTTCATATATTTGAATATTTTATAGATAGTAGTGTTAAAAATCAGCCATATCTCTAATTATCTAGAAAAATGTAGAAGCTTGGGGAGGATTACGGAATTCTCTAGAAGCATGTGGAGTCTTCCAAAAGCATATAGAATTTTCTAGAAGCATATAGAGTTCTCTAGGGACTAATGGAATTCTCTAAAGGATTGCGGAGTTCTCTAGAGTATAATGAAGAATTCTAAAATGTTTGGGACACTTTCTTTGTACATAAGTAGAGAATACTAGAGATAGGAGAATTATGTAGAATTCTCTAGATAGATGATCTCAACCATCCATCCTAATTATTTGTAGCCATTGGATTTTGAGGAACTCTCCTATATAAGGAGTTATCCTCTCCCTCATTTGCAACCAACCAAGTGGTGAACAACCAACTAAGTGGTGAGCAATTGTAAGAGTGCTAAAGAGAAAGAGTGAGAGTGCAAGTGTGTAGAGTGAATACAAATACAAATAAGTGTGTTATAAATCCTTCCCTTGCAGTAAATAAAATTCAAGAATTTCTCCCACTTGCTAAAATCCTAGTTGAGTTTCTCTCACTTTTAATAACCTAATTCCCAACAATTTGGTATCAGAGCTAGACGATCCGGGATCGTTGTTCTTGTTCGTGGTGCTTTCACCTTTGATTGCTTTTGGAGGAAATCGTCATTCGGGCACAATCCGGGATTGTGGAGCTGTTTGATAGGGGATCCAGCTAACTTAGTATTACAAAGAAAAATACTAAGTCACGATGGCGGAACTTACTTCGGTAAGTAACATTAAAAAATTAAACAACCATAATTATAGTACATGACAATCATGTATGGGGTCATATTTGGAAAGTATGGACTTGTTGGATCATATCAAAGGGAGTGAAGCCACACCACCTAATGAGACAGACGCAGCGGCACTAAGGAAGTGAAGGATTAAAGTTGGGAAGGTTATGTTTGCCATCAAAACGTCAATCGAAGATGAGATGATTGAGCATATCAGGCACACTATCACACCTAAAGAAGTATGGGATATTTTAACTTCAAAATTTACCAAGAAAAACAATGCAAGCCTCCAACTATTAGAAAATGAATTAATATCTTTAACTCAAGGAAATTTGACAATAAGAGATTATTTTACAAAAAAAAAATCTATCTATCGTGAAATTTCTGAGTTAGATCCAAAATCCAAAATAGTGGACTCTCAGATGAGGAGAAAAATTATCCAAGGATTAAGGTCAGAGTACAGAAGTTTCACCACAGCTGTACAAGGCTGAGCAACTCAACCATCTATAGATGAGTTAGAGAATTTGCTAGCTAATCAAGAGACTTTGGCCAAACAAATGGCAGGAGTAATGACAAAAAATGAGGAGGAGGCGCTTTATGGTGGCCAAGCTAAAAGCCATTCAAGGAGATCAAATGGTCCCAGATATAAAAAGGAAGGTACCAAGCTAACCGACAAGAAGGTGTGGAGGACTAAACAGGCAGGGGGAGGCCAAGAAGACCACGATAGAGATAATAGGCGCTCCAACAACTACAAGCAAAGAAGCGATGAGTGCTTCAATTGTGGCAAAAAGGGTCACTATGTAAGAGATTGCCGATTCAAAAAGAAAACGAGTGCTTCAATTGTGGCAAAAAGCGTCACTATGCAAGAGATTGCCGATTCAAAAAGAAAACAGTAGAAGGCAATGCTGCAACGGGTAGTCAGGACCAGCACAATGAAGATGATTGGGATATCATTACATCTTTTGCAGCAATTGAGCTTGAAAAAGAGGAAGAAATTAACTTCGATCGTGAAATCCAACTACAAGCAAGTATTACAACGATCGAAGAAGATGCAGTCTTATTGGCAACGCAACAAGCTCCTGTCGACTACAATAAGATATGGATTGTTGATTCAGGAACAGCCAACCACATGACTGGAGACGTAGGGAAATTAGAAAATATGGCAGAATATAAAGGTAGTCGGGTCGTTGTTACTGCAGATAATACCAAGTTGCCAATCAAGCACATAGGAGAGACTGCGCTTATGCCACGATTTAATTCGCATCAAATGCAGTTGCAAAATGTTATGCACATTGCTGGCATGACGAAAAATTTGCTATCAGTGTCACAACTCATATCTTCGGAAAATTATGTGGTATTCGGCCCACAAGATGTCAAGGTCTACAAGGATGCGAAAATAGCAAGGACACCACTACTGGAAGGAGAAAAGCAAGAATCAGTCTACATATTATTAGCAGAGTCAGCATACGTGGATAAAACGAGTAAAAATGAATCAGTAGACCTTTGGCATGCTCGTCTGGGACACGTCAGCTATAAGAGATTGAAGGTGATGATGAAGAAGTCAATGCTAAAAGGGCTTCCAGATCTTGAAATGCGGGAAGAAACTATTTGCGTTGGATGTCAGTATGACAAGGCACATCAATTACCATTTGAAGAATCAAAATTTAGAGCTAAGCGGCCTCTAGAACTTATTCACTCAAATGTAGTAGGATGTGTCAAGCAACCATCAATTGGAGGAGCAAGATACATGGTGATATTTATTGATGACTACTCCAGGTATGTTTGGGTGGATTTTATGAAAGAAAAATCTGAAACACTTGAGAAGTTTAAGCAATTTAAAGAAAAAGTTGAAAGAGAAGTTGGAAGAAAAATCCAATGCCTACGTGCAGATAACGGGGGAGAATATACAAAACAACAAATCTCCGAGTATCTGAAAAAGTGCAATATTCGAAGGCAATTGACTTGTCCCCGAACTCCACAACAAAGTAGAGTTGCAGAAAGAAAGAATCGACATTTGGTAGAGACTTGCAGAAGTATGTTGCATGCCAAGAATGTTCCTACTCGATTTTGGGCCGAGTGTATGAAGACAGCAGTGCATGTTATCAATATGCTACCCCAAGCAAAGCTTGGATTTATCTCACTGTTCGAGAAGCTGTGGAAGATGACACCTGCAGTCAAGCATTTCAGAGCTTTTAGCTGTGTTTGATACGTGTTCGTTCCGGATGAGTTAAGAAGTAAATTTGACAAAAGGGCAATCAAATGCATCTTTGTGGGATACGACAATGAAAGGAAAGGATGGAGGTGTTGTGACAAGACTACAAGCAAATGTCATGTCTCCCGGAATGTGGTATTCGATGAAGCATCCTCATGGTGGTCTTCACAAGACACGGTGTTGCCAGACTCTGAAGAAATTGAAGAAAAATTGAGGAGAAAATCTAAGGAGGAGACTTGCACCTTGAATATTGAACAAGAGGCTCCCAAGTATGATAATCAAGAAACAAGTTCGACACTAGAAGAAATCACCGAAATCTTGCCACCTGATGAAGAAATAAGAACAAGTTCTCCAAGTGAGCCCGAAAGAATTGAAGAGTCACCACAACAGTTTCGAAGATCAAATAGGCCACGGAAGCAAAATCCTAAATATATGAACATTGTCTTGCTTGAAGATAATGGAGTCAAAGAACCATCAAGCTTTGAAGAGGCATCTCAAAATATTAATTGGTGAAAGACATGAGATCTTGTACCAAAACCAGAAGGAGTTAAGCCTATATCATGTAAATGGGTGTACAAGGTCAAAACTCGACAAGATGGATCCATCGAGAGATACAAGGCTCGACTAGTGGCTCGAGGATTCTCACAACAGTATGGCTTGGACTACAATGAGACTTTTAGTCCGGTTGCCAAGATAACCACTGTACGAGCATTATTAGTGCTTGTAGCTGGAAAATCGTGGAAGCTTTGGCAAATGGATGTGAAAAATGCTTTAATACATGAATAAATTGATTGATACATATACATGGATCAACCACGAGGATTTGAGAGCTAGTCACATTCGGAGTATGTATGCAAGTTGAGAAAAGCGTGATATGGGCTAAAGCAAGCGCCAAGAGCATGGTACGGTAAAATCGCAAAATTCTTGACCTATAATGGTTTCCTACTAGCTCCATCAGACTCAAGATCTCTTAGTCAAATACCACGTTGGAAAGCTAGCTATTGTTTTGGTCTATGTTGATGATCTTATTATCACGGGAGATGATAAGCAAGAAATTCTCTGCATTAGAGAGAAATTGTCTGTTCGATTCCAGATGAAAGAGCTTGGAGAATTGAAGCACTTTCTTGGGCTCGAGGTTGAGTATATGAAGGATGGGTTGTTCTTATGTCAACAGAAGTATGCGAGGGATCTTTTGAAGAAGCATGGTATGCTTGAGTGCAAACCCATCTCAACCCCAATCGATGTTAATGTCAAGCTATGCTCGGAGAATGGCAAGACGCTAGAGGATCCGACAACATATCGACAAGAAGTTGGAAGTTTAATATATTTGATACTAACAAGGCCAGACAGGAGTTAGTTATTTGATGCAAAATCCAAGAAAGCCGCACCAGGAGTTAGTTAAGCTGATATTGAGATACATTAAAGGCACATTCGACTATGGATTATCCTACAAGAAAGGTGAGACAAGCAAAATTATTGGGTATTGTGATGCCGACTATGCAGGGGATCATGACACTCGACGCTTTACATCTGTATATGTGTTTAGCCTCGATTCTGGAGCAATCTCATGGTGTACTAAACTACAACCAACAGTGTCACTGTCAACAACTGAGGCAGAATACAGAGCTACCTCAATAGACGCACAAGAAAGTACCTGGTTAATGCAACTGATGAAGGATCTGTATCAACCATTCAAGGATCCTGTAGAATTACATTGTGACAATCAATCAACTATACAGCTAGTAGAAAATCCAGTGTTCCATTCAAGGACCAAACATATCGAAGTACATTACCATTTCATCAAAGAAAAGGTTCTTGAAGGAACTATTAAGATGAAGCAAGTAAAGACTGAAGAGCAAATAGCAAACATATTCACCAAAGGGCTTAGTGCAGGAAAGCTTGATAGTTTTCGAGAACAACTTGGAATGAAATGAAAGGTCAGAGATAGTGCTGAGGGGGATGTTAAAAATCAGCCCTATCTCTAATTATCTAGAAAAATGTAGAAGCTTGCGGAGTATTACAAAATTCTCTAGAAGCATGTGGAGTCTTCCAGAAGCATGCATAATTCTCTAGAAGCATGTGGAGTCTTCCAGAAGCATACAGAATTTTCTAGAAGCATATAGAGTTCTCTAGGAACTAATGGAATTCTCTAGAGGATTGCGGAGTTCTCGAGAGTATAATTGAGAACTCTAGAATGTTAGGGACACTTTCCATGTACATAAGTAGAGAATAGTAGAGACAGGAGAATTATGTAGAATTCTCTAGGTGGATGATCTCAACCATCCATCATAATTATTTGTAGCCATTGGAACTTGAGGAACTCTCCTATATGAGGAGCTATCCTCTCCCTCATTTGCAACCAACCAAGTGGTGAGCAAGTGTAAGTGTGCTAAAGCGAAAGAGTGAGAGTGCAAGTGTGTAGAGTGAATACAAATACAAATAAGTGTGTTGTAAATCCTTCCCTTGCAGTAAATAAAGTTCAAGAATTTCTCCCACTTGCTAAAATCCTAGTTGAGTTTCTCTCACTTTTAATAGCCTTATTCCCAACAAGGAGAAGGTTTTTTTGGCCAAGAAAATGTTATGGCTTTGCTAGGATTTTGGTTTGTAATTTAAGTATTGGAATTAGTTCATTTGGCCTTAAAACAAATGCTACCTTTTTAAGCTATTATTTATGTTGACCGTTTTTACTCAATTTTTTTTCAGTTGTTTGTTCATGTTTTCAGGTGTCAATCTAGCTTCAGTGGTCAGCATTTTGCATTATCAAAACAGGAAATTTTTTAAGGTTTTGCTTTCTTGTAATTGGAAGACATATTAAATGTTTCTGCATTGCATCTCTGATGAGTATCCCATGTTTGTATCATCTTAAGTAAAGGTAAGTTACACCTGCAAATCATTAGGGAACACATGAACTGAATTTATAAAAATGACAAGAAGGCTTGGAAGGAAAGGTTTAGATCCCGAACTTTTTGAATAACATCCGTGTGCTTATTGTGTTGTTTGAGACCAAGCATTTCACTTCTGTATTTTCTCAGTACTGCTAAACAGTTTTCTGTTAAGTTATAAGGATAGCATGAAATGCAGTAGTTGGTTTGCATGTTGTTGTTTAAAGAACAAAACCATATTGTTATTTCTAGATACTATCTTTCTATAATTATTGATCAGAAAAGAGAAGTATTATCTAGATAATGTCATTTTAATTGATTCACTGGTAGTAAATTGCACATGCTTTGTGTGTGTGAAATGATGCCTTGTTTCTGTTATTGATTAAGTGGACTCTTGCTGCAAAATAGCTGAGAATGATTTGGATTATGATCTCTTGGTTAATCTTTTCTATAGTTTATTGTTTATGTTATTGAACTTTAGACTTTTTTAGCTATATTATTGTAATATTTATTTTATATATAAATGATTTAATTTATATATTTATTCGATATGTAAACTTTACGAGTTCATGATTTGGGTTTACGTAAACTCTCGATTTTAACAATTTTGGAATAGATCGAAAGATATGTTTGATTATCCATTTTGAATGGTCAAAAATTCCAATTATTTGACATTCTTTGAGATTTTGAATAGTATCAAGGAGATTTTTTCAAGGAGATTTTTACAAAAAATAAGATAGAGCATATGGTCCAACTAATGATAGGTTGGAGAAAGAAAAATGGAATGATCACAAAATGGGGGTGTTATTGAAAATATGTGTAAAGAAGATCGAACATGATACTAGGCCATATAATGAAAAAGTTTAGTAAAAAGACAGGACATCAATATGATATCAGAGTTTTTCATATGGAACAAATTGATTGAGAAGGAAATTGATCTTGGATGGGATTCATTAAAAAATACTGTGATCGTAACCGATTTGTTTTTGAGTCATAATATATTTTAAATCAAAATATCACTACATAAATATGATTTCAATATGAGCTCGATATCCGTACCGAGAAATTTTATAAATGATATGATACAATTACTCTAATATATATTATAATAAAAAAAATTAGATGTATTAAATAATTAAGGCTATGTGTGCCATGCAAAGAGGAATGAAATTACCTTTCCTAATTGAAGTAATTGCATTTACTTCAATTTTATTTTTATATTAATATTCTTCAAACATCTTATTTATTTATTTATTATTAATATTATGAGAGTAAGCTCAAAAAATATAAAGAAAAACCAAAGATAGTTAAAAGGAATCACATGTACAAGATATTTTTTTAGGAAAGTCCCACGCATCAGGGTACTCTTAGGCGGTAACCAATAATCTAATTGATGGGGTCCAAAAGATATTGGATCGGGTCATCCCACAGATCGTGATGGAGCTCCGTAATCTGCAGAATGAGAAGATGAGAAAAAGAGATCACCGGAGTGGGCTGTTTCTTTATTACGTAATAGTAGGCAGTTAGGATAATTGTGGGATTTAGTCAGATCTCGCCAATTGCTCCCAAGATCATGGAGTTTCCCTGGAACGAGAGATCTTGTCATTCACATCTTTGTAAGAGCTACGAGCTTACTAACCGACCTTCAGTCTAACTTCTTGACCTCCCGTGGATGTTGAAGATCTCGAACATCTCTTCTGGTGAGGTCACGTCGAGTGATCCTTGGCTCCTTAGAGTGGCTAGAAGTCGTGCACCGATGATCATGGCATGGAAGATTTATGACTCGGATTGGAGCTTGTCAGGTCGTTGTGGGGTCTGGAAAGACCTCAACTCGAGCTTATTTAGGAGGTCGATGAACTCTAAGTCAGTGACCTAGCAGGTCAGTGGTGGCTGGCCGTTTGCCCACCTGTCCTCATTAACTCTGTGAGTCTAACTTTCAGGTATTGAGAACATGGGACCCTCTGGCCCATTTGGGTTGACATAATCCGGGTTCTGCCCGTTTGCATTGACTAGTTCAGATCATACCCGTTTCACCCATCACTAATTAATATTATCTTCTTTTTTTAATTAATAGTGAGTGTTTGAAAGAAGTCAACGCACTTAATTGTTCGGGAGAAGTCAGATGTCGTTATGAGTTGTAACTCTTTTTACTATTATAACTTTACTTAAGATTGTAATTTATTAGTT
>JAOXNR010000001.1:18436989-18454818 GCA_028571225.1 Parsonsia alboflavescens | reverse complement strand
TTAATTAAAAGTCAAAATGGGTATAGAATGAAAAGTTAGTTTTAGATATGAGTAATTGTGAAATGTTGTGAAGAATTTGGTAAATAAAAAATTACTGTTTCAATTTGGATAAAAATGAAAACTCTAAATAAAACTCTAGTCACTCGAAATATAGGATGTTAAGGACGCCGCAATGAGAAATACCCCATTCGTACGTACCTTTATTCTTTAGAGATGATTAGTTGTTCACCTTTTAGAAAGGGAAAAAATAAAAATAAAAATAAACCAAATCTTTAACAATGACATGCAATATTTTATTTATTCATTTATTTTTGCAATAGTTGATGAGAAGATTCACAAATTTCCTGAATATAATTTAACATTATTTTTTTTAGTTTGCACTAACTTGAATTTTATTTGCATATTTTTGAAAAAATTATTAACCCATTTTCATTTGTGACAGCACAAGACACTTGATCTTATTCAAACTATAAACACAATTTTTTAAAAAAAACTTTAAGCACAAGTTAGTGTCCAACAGAAAAGACTTTTTTTAATAGATTGATTTATTCAACATTAACTGCACCATCTGAGCTTATGTAATTCAATACTAGATTTTTTTTTTTTTTTTTTGGGCCATGGGTAACTTTGGCGCGCGCTTATGTGTGTGCCTAAAATTTAATAGATGTATCTGTTCCCTCCGGCTCCGTAGAGTTGTAGAAAGATCTTTTTGATGAACGCCATGAAGGAAGATTATGGCCACAGACAAACTGGAATATGCAAATACTAAATCAAAAGCCCAACTATGTGAGGTTTAGGACAGCTTCTGATAGTCGCACATTTCCACATTTTCTTATCCCCATTTCAGCCACTGCATTGCCCTCCAAATCTCATCCACCCAATCCAGAATCCCACAAAATCTCACAATTTTCCCTTTTCTCTTCCTGTCCTCCTCCTTTTACCAAACATACAGGACAATTTTCTTTTTTCTTTCAATACCATCGTCCCATCACTTCTCTCTTGATCCCTACTTTCCTTCTCCGCATTACAGCAGCCAAAAATGGCTACTGCAGTCAGCGCTGCAGTGTCTCTTCCTTCTTCTAAGTCTACTGCTTCATTTTCCACTACCGGAACATCTATCATCACAACAGAAAGAGTCAACTTTAAAAAGGTTTGATCTCATGTTCTTTGATTGTTGGTAAATATATAGACTTTTCTGATGTGGGTTTTTTTTTTTTTTTTTTTTTTATCTTTCCCCAAATTGTATGCAGGTTCCTCTGTACCATAAGAGTATTTCTGCAGGGGGGAAAGTAGTACCCATCAGAGCGCAGGTGACAACAGCGGCTCCTGCTAAGGTTGAGAAAGAAACCAAGAAAAATGAAGAAGGTGTGATAGTGAACAAGTTCAAGCCAAAGAACCCATACATCGGAAGATGTCTTCTTAACACTAAGATCACTGGTGATGATGCACCAGGAGAGACTTGGCACATGGTCTTCTCCACTGAGGGTAACTTTTGAATGCTAGTTTTGAGCTATAATTAAATTGTGGACGAAATTTTGATCGACTTGAAGTAATCCCGTTAAAATTGGATTGATTAGGAGAAGTCCCATACAGAGAAGGGCAGTCAATTGGGGTTATTGCAGATGGAGTTGACAAGAATGGGAAGCCTCACAAGCTGAGGTTGTACTCAATTGCTAGCAGTGCCATTGGAGATTTTGGAGATTCCAAAACTGTATGCTTCTTTTAACTCTCTTCATTTAACCCTTAGTTTTCTAATGCATAATGTTAAAGCACAAGTCTACTAGCATTTTAATGGACTGATTACATGATTTTGTCGTGTTTTATTTTAAGAACGCTGCAAATATAAGATTTTCAAGTTCACTTTTAATGCAGGTTTCTCTGTGCGTTAAAAGGCTTGTCTATACTAATGAACAGGGAGAAATTGTTAAAGGAGTTTGCTCTAACTTCTTGTGTGAGAACCCAAGAATCTCTGTAACTGTTCAAATTCATAATCTATATATATTCCTGATTATTCAGGGTCTAGAAGAAACTAAAAATTTCTTGAAATTGTTTTGATGCATTTCTTGAAATGGCTTATACCAGGTGATCTGAAACCTGGAGCTGAGGTACAAATTACTGGACCTGTTGGGAAAGAAATGCTCATGCCCAAGGATCCCAATGCCACCATAATCATGGTACAGTTTTATTACTTAAGTAAATTTTTTTATGTTCTTTAATATCTCTATGCCTTTTCAATGAATTTGCTCTTTTAAAATCAAATTTGTGTTTGCAGCTTGCCACTGGAACTGGAATTGCTCCTTTCCGTGGATTTTTGTGGAAAATGTTCTTTGAGAAGCATGATGACTACAAGGTACACATCAAATTCTGATGCAACTTCTTTGTTAATCCATTGAAAACTTAGACAATCATTATTGCACCAAAAAAGGATGAGGGTCTGCACTTTTTGTAGCTCTTGCTTACATATTACTTTTGCTGGTAGAAAAGTTTCAAGAGAATAATCTGTGAAATTTTTGGGAACTAATAGTAACAATATTACTAAAATTATGAAATATTCCAGTCTACACAGCTTACCCTCATAAGAAATTCTTGCAAATTGCTTAGCAATCTTCCAAATGTAGCAAAGAATGTCATCCAATTAATTCAAGGGGAAGAAAAAGTAACTGAACCAATTATTACTAATTTCAAGGATCGCTCTTGGGTTGATAATTTGTCTTCTTAGGGACATAGGATACCTTCCTTTTTCAACAAGAAGGAATAGTTAATGCAGCTTACTAGTTGCCATGATCAAGGTAAGAGTATCGAATGCAGTAAGGAGGTCTAGTTACTAGGAAAAGTTTGTGCAGACGAGCCATTCATTTCACTGATATATACACCTATAAACCTTATCAAATATGTTTCTTTGAAATTACTGATCAAGCTGAACTTGCCTAAAAAATGCAGTTCAATGGTCTGGCATGGCTTTTCTTGGGAGTTCCAACAAGCAGTTCCCTTCTTTACAAGGAGGTAGCATAAGAATCTTATGCTCAAAAATGCATCCATAATATCTACTGTTTGGCACTATAATATTTGTGAAAATGGTGGGCAGGAATTTGAGAAAATGAAGGAGAAAGCCCCAGAAAATTTCAGATTGGACTTTGCTGTTAGTAGAGAGCAAACCAATGAGAAAGGTGAGAAGATGTACATTCAAACCAGGATGGCTCAATACGCGGAAGAGCTCTGGGAATTACTCAAGAAAGACAACACATTTGTCTACATGTGTGGGCTGAAGGGTATGGAGAAGGGAATTGATGACATTATGGTGTCATTGGCTGCCAGAGATGGTAAGATTGGTCAGCATTTTGTGATTTCTAATACTCTCTCTCCTTGTTCTAGAATTAAAAGTCTCATTTGACTTCAGTAAATTTTATTTTAAATTGAATTTTAATGATCGTCGTGGCCATATCAATTCTTTCGTAAAGTTTTAACTAATTCAGAAAATAATGCATTCAATTATGGAAGGATGGAGTACTTCCATTCCGCAATAAATAATTTGACTGTGGCTTTCAGGTATTGATTGGCTTGAATACAAAAGAGACTTGAAGAAGGCAGAGCAATGGAATGTGGAAGTCTACTAAATTCTTGCTTCCTTGTACACATACAAGTCTTGATTTTCTCTGCGTTGATGTAGATAGGTTTTGTTTCTTCTTCTTGTTCTTCTTCTTTTTTTTGTTTTTTTTTTTTTAATTCCTTCGTAAATTTTCCACTTTTTCTACTTTATTCATGAACTTCTTGTAGCCTTGTACTAGTACTACTTTTTCTTTTGCCTCTCCTAGAAATTTTTGAGGGCATGGATGATAACAAATACTGGAAGGAGCTTTGACCCTTTTACAATTCTTCAATCTGCACTTTTGCCATACTGTTCATGCTTTCTTGTTCCCAACGTAAAATTAGCTAAATTAATTATTTCACTTGAGACATGGCCTATTCCTTTTTCTTGATTTTCATTGTCATTTTCCCAGTCAATTATCAACCCTGCAAGTGCATTTTTTGAACTTTCATTACCTTAGAATCCTATGTTTTAACTTCTCTTTAGACATCTGCCAAAGCAGTTGTTTTTATGAAGTTAAGCTTACTACTTTCGAGTTTCTTTCAGCTAATAGGCATTTTCTCAAGCAACGAGTCTATTCACTCCGGTTCACGATATAAATCATTCAATTTTGTTTCATAATTGAACATGCATTTATTGTTATTTTTCCAATTTTACCCTTAGAATATTTCTCATTTCAATTTCTTAGGTGATTTACGCAAGGATTTTTTTATATTTTGACTAAATCGATACATAATTTCTTGCATCTTTAATTCTTATGCAAGATGAGTTATATTTTGAACCAGGGGAATAGGAAACATGTGAAAAAATGGGTATTTCACTTTTTCTTAAGGGAAAATAATAATAATAATAAGCCCCTCCTGTAAAGGGTTCAAACTCCCAAATATCAATTCCGATTAAAAGCATTTTCCTGAACTAAAAATTTATTTGGATCCAATTTCAATTACCCCTTCCATAAGTGAATTTTCTTAAATCAGGTTGAACACGAAGTCCAAACACTTGTTACATACATATAATTAACAATTTTGCTCCCTAAAGTTCTATTTTTCAGATTATGTCTTTTCTTTTACGAAAAAGTTTCATTTCACAAAATGCCAAAAAGTTCATTCGGTACCAATTAATCTGATGCCCGTGAAATTAGATGTATTTGTCAAATGCAACACACCATGCAAAAATGAATGCATGCTATTTGAAGTTGGACCCCGACAAGCAAAAGCCATTGAATCTATACCATTAATTGAAAACTCAGACCTTCCGAATTACAAATGTATTTCATTTCTTCACTTTACAATTTTACCCCCTGTGTGCTTAGCATGTGACCTTCATCGAGATAAAGACAAGAATTTAGATAAAGGATCAAATAAGCTCTAACTTCTAAAACAAAAATTTAGATGGATTCATAACTTTTTTATTTCACTTTGTATCTCATATTTTCAAGTTGCAAAATCGATCTCCTTGGTTTAAAAAAAAAAAAAAAAACTACTTTTCAAGCAAGAATTATTTTATTATGTGCTCCCTTGCACATTGATACTTCGGTGTCAGCTCTCCTCTTCTCTCTTTCCTTTCGGGTCAGATCTGCTCTTCTCTCTCTCCCTCTCTTCCTCAAGAGAGTGTCGATCTCTCTCCTATGCAAGGGTGCATCTTAGCCAGTTGGTTGGAATTTTGAATAGCTGAAGAGGCATAGCGAGAGCAGAGGGTTGTGGGTGCGATGTTGGCTGATGATGGGTGCCGTGTTGCTATGCAGTGTTGGATGGTGGGAGGGGTTGTGGTGGTGCAGTTCCAAATTTGCTCAGCAATTTTTTTTTTCAAATTTGGTGTGGTAGTGGTTGCTCTTATTCATTCCCCCTCCCTCCCCCCTCCCCCCATTTTTTTCCTTCGATTTCAGATCTGCTCTGTGATAGTGATGTTGGGTGCGGTGTTGGTTGGGTGGTGGTGGAACAATGCTGCCGTGTCCATGTCTCTCTTTTGTGCAACGCGACGTTGTTTCTGGTCGCACATGGCGCGCCCTCGCACAAGATAGAAAACCGCTTTCAAGCAAATGGTAAATAATAAATTTCAATGTATCTAAATCTGAAACTTGGGTAAGATATAGAGGTTATTCTGATATGTTAGGTATTTTAGTTGATAGTAGGATTTTACTCGAACCCGATTTCCTAACTAGAATAATATATTGCTATTTTAGAACTTATGTTTTCATACCCACACTAGAACCCAACTTGGACACTGGTCGTATTAATCAATCGGGTTATTATATGGCCTTTGTTGTTCCCAACGTATTGTATTTATATATATATATATATATGGTGGAAATTTCCAAAAATATTCAAAATTGAATCAGGTATTTCAATTATACCTGATTTCTCAAAACATTTCAATCGTACCCATTTCAAGTTAGTGAATTTCACTGTATATCCAAATTGATATTAACATCCAACTTGAGAAAAGAGAATTGCTGACCAAATAGGAAAGATTCATTTGTCCTTATTCAGTCGACCTTCCCCAAACTCACTAGGAATTCCAATGGGTTTATTGTTCCCTCATTCACCCGATCTTCCACAAACCCATTTAAACAACCTTTCCACAACGAAAACCTAGTCATCCATCTCCTCTCACAACCCATTTGTTCAAGCTCCCTTCTTGCCATAGAATTGTTTACCGGTAGCTTGCTGTTGTAGAAAAAGAAGCTAGACCACAGCCAAAAAAGATAAGGTTTCACCCGCACCTCTTCGGTTATAGGTAAATCCCCTTTGCGTCATTTAAAAATTTTTCCCCTCCATAATTATGCATTTGGTTGTGCTGTGATTGTTCCCCTCGATGAATATGCAAATGGTTGTATTGTGATTGTTAGTTCCCCTTTGCGTCATTTCTATTATCTTTTTGTTTATTGCTTTTGAACTGGAAAGTTTAACTGTTATATGTCTTGATTTGTACTCCTTTTTTTAAACCTTTTTTTGTTGATACTTGAGGAATGTTAAGCCTATTTGAAGGCATATCTGTGGGATAAACGATTGAGGAAGATTGGAAATAGACTTTTTTGGTTGAAGCTGTGGAAGGTTAGGATAATATATGGAAGGTCAGTATAATTTATGAAAGGTCGGGATAATCTATGGAAGGTCGGTATAACCTATGGAAGGTCAACCCATTAATATTATTATAAAATTTTAAATATCACTGAAGGTTGGGATAATCTAGGGAAGGTCAGATACTGTATGGTCGGGATAATCTAGGGAAGGTCAGCCCATTATTATTTCATTATTATTATTTTAAATATCACTAAAGGTCGAGATAATTTATAGAAGGTCGAGATAATGTATAGAAGGTCGGAATAATCTATGGAAGGTCGGTCCATTATTATTTTATTATTATTATTATAAATTTTAAATAAAAATAAAAATTTATATGATTAAATTTGAAATTAAATAAAAAAATGTTATTATTATTAAATTCTAAATGAAATAAATTGTAACTTAAATAAAAAGTATCATTATTATTATGAAAATAATTAAAAATTATTATTATTAAACTAACACTATACTTTACAATGATTTATTATTATTATACAATATTAGTCGATACTGTCAGTGTATAATTAAATTTAATTATTCAATGTATTTTAATACTTAATATTTTATAATGATTGTCCCGACTTATTTTATTTTTTTTATAAATAAAAATACATTGTACTTTATATTAAGAAAGAAAAATAATACTATTATAATGACTCCACCAATGTCTATCTAGTAAAAATAACAATAATAAGTTATAACTATAATATGTTTTTAAATTAAAATACTTAAGGTAAAGTTTTATAAAATGGTTTTAAATAATAAATTATTATAGATTTTTCCTGTGAAATATTATGTTTAAGATTTAAATAATAACTTTTCATGTGATAACAAATTGTTTGGAGTCTATTTTATTTATTGTACTTAGTTTAATTTAATGTCAATCTAACGAATTATTTATTTATTTTTTTATATATGCAAAGATATGAATCATGAATGTCACAAGGGCAACAATAGTCAGGGAACTTTTCCCCGTGCCGAGCAATAGTCTCCTGATATGGGGGAAAGTTTCGTGGTTATCGTTTTCCTCATGGCATGAATGAAAGTGCATCCAACTTGCCATCCAGTGATTATGGCTCCTTTTACCATGCTCCCTACTTCGGCTGACGAGCTAAAGAGATGGAAAGTCAATACTCCGTTTTACAATTTAAATGATGTGTACTTTCCTGATAAAAGTAGGAAGAGGCAGCAGGTGGAGAAGTTCAGAAAAATTCTCCTTGAGTTGCCTAACATTCTAATACTTGATGAGGGTCACATACTGCACAACCAAACAGCCTATTGTGGAAGGTTTTGACAAAAGTTGAGACAAAAGCGACAAATAATATTATCTGGTGCTAAAGGGAAAAGATGTCTTGCAAAAGGAAGATGGGCTTCTTTGACAAGCCTAAAGTATCAGAATACTGATGATGCAGTAGAAGAACTCAGAGCAATGTCGGATCCATTTGTGCACGTGCACAAAGGAAGGTACTATTCTTGACATTTTTTGTACCTAACAGCCGGAGAGAGATGTTTGTGATAGGGAGATGACAGATCCACCTGCTCTAGTTGAGGTCCGAATTATCGATCAGGTTAGATTAAACATCTCTCTGTTTTTTAATATTTCATACATGAGCCAATTTTCGCAATTAGTTAATTTATTTTAAATAGTAGGCGGAGGGCGATGCCTTTGAGAGGGAGGTGGCAGATCCAACCGCTCTAATCGAGGTCCGAACTACAGATTAGGTTAGATTAAACATCTCTCTGTTTTTGAATATTTTATAAGCAAACCAATTTTCATGGTTAATTAATTTTTTTTAAATAACAGGCGGAGGGCAATGCTGATGAGAAGGAGGCTTTCCCGGCTTGGTCTAGTACTGTTGTATCTGACCCTGTTGTTCAGGTGAGAAATGACATAATTAGCTAAATTTCTTAGTATTTTTTTGACTTCATATCTCTATGTTTGGTGCAAGTGTCTTTAATTTAGTTTATTGACATTCTAATAATTTGATTTAAAATTATCTCAAGAGGGAAGACATGCTACTTGAATCAAGGTCCGAGCTGCAAGTCTTCTGTTACCTATCACTTACCCCTCTCGCCATATACATTATGGGGCTCCAAAGAAAAAACCCAGAACGAAAAAAGAGAGAAAGGCAGATCTGGTAGGGATGCCAGGGGAGGGTTCTGTGGTATTTCTAGTGGACACTCCCCAAAACGGGAGCCGCTTGGATAATTTCTGCTCTTCAGGGGAATTAGAGAGGTATTTACAGGTATTCAGTTAATACAATTTAGATTTCTATTTATAATTAAGTTACTGTACCGTTTTTAATATGTTAGAGTTATTATTTATATTTTTTAACAATTGTGGTTTTTTTGTGGCAGCCGCTCGACTGGGGGATTCCCATCCTTTGACGGGAACTTTTTGAGAATCGTTCGAGATTACACTCAAGAACTAGAGGACTCTCATGTTGATCAGTTCATCAAAGGGCTCTGAAGGGCAGCTACAGTGAATCTAGATGCCTACCCTTTGGCGGACAGGTTCGCCATTGTCCCGCCTTATTTCTACGTAAATATTTTGTTTTTATCAAATGTATAAAGTATTTTATTTATATAATATCGATTAAAAATGACATCATTCCACTTTCATTTCTATATCCACTGGAGGGAAGCTTGATACCCACAAGTTTGATGAAGGTTCCATCGGCTGGGTGACTGGACTCAGAGATGACGATGGGATCTCCTGGTGGCGGGTCGATGAGGTAATAAATATATTTACTATTTATTTTGTTATTTTAAAATAATTTAATATTTTCCAATGTATTCGTAGGTCTTGATGCCATATTGCCACAAGAATCATTGGGTACTTCTACATTTCTTACCGAAGAAGGTGAAAGTCACTCTACATGATCCGAAACTAGCATGGGATAAAATTTTGAAGGCACGTAGGTTAGAGCTGATGGATCCGGTCTGTAGGACGTTGCTGCACCTTCTGGTATTAGCCAGCTATTATTCCACGATGGGTGTTGCTACTACTCCACCTTCCAAGTTCAAATATGAGGTTTTTTAGCATTAAAGTCCTCTCGAGTCAGCCTGATTGGACTAGCTGTGGGGCCTACATTGCATATTACATGACGCAACTACTGAGAGGGTATGTTGGGACGATATCATCATTGGAGGATATTCCAACCCCAGTGCATTAGAGACAAGATGACACTAATCACGCTTGATTATAGCAACAGTACATAGATTTCTGTTCCAGTGATTTTTTGTTTTATATCATGTATATATATTTTAGACAGCGTGTAAATTATGTAAATGAAAATGAAATTATATTAGTTGTTTTATTTGTATTGTGCAATTAAAAATAATATGAAATGAACAACAAGTGATAATTAATATGAAAATAATTATAAGTCATGAATCATATAAAAAGAATATATGAAAATAATTACAAGTCATGAAAATAGAACAGTGAAAGTGACATGCCTCGGTTTTAGATGCAGCATTTTTATTCCCTATTGCGTTTGAACTCTGACAGTGACATGCCTCGATATGTAGTTTGACAGTGACAGTGACAGTGACAGTGACATGTCTCGGATGCAAAATAGTTACATAAACAAATGGGGAGATGAGATATGAGTTTGGAAATGAGAAAAATGCTTTTCTAGTGGAAGGTCGGTATAATGATCCGAAGGTCAGTTTAATTATCTGAAAGTCGATTTTATTTGTCGAAGGTCGAAATAGGGTTGAAGGTCAGTAGAGACTTGAAGGTCGGCCTCTACTACTGAAGGTCGACTGTACATCCCGAAGGTTGGATAGACCTGTCGAAGGTCGGCCATTACTTCAAACACTCAACACAAGCAATTTTCTTGCCTTCCTTCCTTATACCAAACAAACAACACAAAACGGATGAGTAGCAAAACCCAGAGACATTTATTAATCAAAACACAACCATCAAATACCATAACAGTAAAAAATAAAAACAAACTGAACTCAAAGTCAAACTGAACGACGCGAGCTTGATCTTGTGAAGAATAAAACCAACTTGTTTCCCAAACTCAAACCCAATTGCCACCTGTTTTTTTCTTCAATAGAAAGAATGAATTCCTTTCAAGTTCAACTTTCAACGAGGAAACTTCATCAATGATGCAATAGTTGTATGGTCTTCACTTCGGTTTTACAACAGTGTAATGGTAGTTGGACTGTTTTGAATGTTGAGGGCAATATAGTAACTACATGATAAAAGTTAGTTTTGTTTTTTTCTTTAAGGAAGACGTCAAAATGGGTATAGAGTGAAAAACTAGTTTTGAAGTTGGATAAATTATGAAATGTTGTATAGAAATAGATAATATTGATATCTTTCCCTATCAAATTGAATAAATGTGAAAACAGCTCTATATATGAAAGTATTTTTAAGTCTTTTGGAGTGCACTCCATGTTAAGTCATTAACGGTTATATTTAAAGGTTGACTTTCTTTTTTTATTTAAAATAAATAATAAATTTGATCCAGTACTAGTTTATTCTTTTAGGGAAAAATAATTTTTTTTTAAAGATTTTATTTTTAAAAAATAAAATTAGATGTTGACACTTGACAGTTAACTTTAACCGTTAGAAACTTAAAAATGCACTTCACATAGCGTGCTCTACATATATGGGTAATGCTATAGAATACACTAGTACACCATTAAGTCTTTAACGATCAAAGTGGAGTGCATGGTTAAGTTTCTAACAGTCAAAATTAACAGTTAACTATATCTTTTTAATACAAAATAAACTAAATTTGATCCAATTCCCTATGTTTTAGTTTAATCTTCTAGGGTATAATATATAAAACATATTTACAAATAATAATTTTTTCATTGAAAATTTTATTTTTTTAAAATAAAATCATTTGTTAACCGTTAACTTTGATCATTAGAGACTTAAAGTGCACTTTATATGAAGTACACTAGTGCACTCTAAAGCATCCATATATGAAGTGTATTGTTAAGTTTCTAGGGTCAAATTTAATGGATAACTATTTTTTTATTTAGAAAAGAATAATAAATTTGATCTAATACATTAAAATTTAGTTTATTTTTCTAGCATATAATATATAAAATATATATATTTTTTATAAAAATTATTTTATTGAACAATTCATTTTTAAAAAATAAAAGCAGACGTTTACGATTAACTTTGACTTAACTGTATATTTTATAAATAACATTACTCTATATATATTTGTTCACATATATATTATAAATTTTGATATTATTATATCAACTTTTAAATTTTTAATTTGATCAGTAGATTTTAAATATATATATATAAATATAAATATATATTATTAGTTGTATTGAATTTTATTGATATGTGAATTGAATTTGACGGTTTAGTCATCTATATCTTGTTTTACTTGATTTTTTAAACTTAAATTTTATTTTCTCTTATATATTTATTTGCAAACATAAACTATAACTTTCTCTGTCTAGAATTGAACATCTCATTTCTTAATTTAAAAAATTTTTTAAAGAGAAGTTACATTATAATATTAAAATTAATTAAATCAAACATTTTTCTCAAAATACATATAAGTCAAATTGAAATCTTCTGAAGAAAGAGGGGTTAGTGAAATTTTAAATTAAAAATATTTTTGCTTTATAAAATGGAAATTAATTTTATACCTCCCAAAATAGATTAGGGACATTCATCGCTATTCAATTTCATAGAAATGGAGTAGAAAAAGTGTCGCCGGGTGAAAAGTAAAACCATTGTTTCAATCATAGTAAAAGGTGAAATGAAAATACTGGGGCCATAATGCAATTTCTCCGAACTTAGGTGAGTTCATAAATGGAAAAACCCAATATTCCTTAAGAGGCAAGGGCCCAACAAAACACCCCTTTCATTTTCTTAAGTCTCTCTTAAATCCAATCGCCGAAGGTGCGTTAGGGTTCCTTTCTCTTCTTTCTCCTATTCTCGCTTTCTCTTTAACAATCCGCGGCTGAAATTTTTGATATCTTGAAGTTGGAGGGTTGTTTTTACTTTTTGTGTGGTTTGATATCAATGGCGGAGGAGAACACTAGGGCTAGAGGGGTGGTGTCAAAATTCAATGATCAAAAGGGCTATGGCTTTATCAAGCCTGATGATGGCAGTGAAGATCTGTTTGTTCATCAAACCGAAATCAGATCTGAAGGCTATCGGACACTGAAAGAGGGTGAAGTAGTTGAGTTCTCTGTTGCTTTGGAAGGTGATAAGACCAAGGCAGTTGATGTCACTGGTCCTGACGGAGTTCCTGTTGATAATAGCCGTGATAGAGATGGTGGTGGTGGTGGGTACGGTGGAAGAGGAGGCGGTAGGTTCGGGTTTTCTAATGGCGGGTATAGCCGGAGGAATGGGACTGGTTATCGTGGTAGCGGCGGGGGTGCTGAGTGTTATAATTGTGGGAGAACTGGCCATATGGCTAGAGATTGTGAGAGGACTGTCGGAGGAGCAGGTGGTGGTGGTGGGTGTTACAATTGCGGGAGGCCTGGACATATGGCGAGGGACTGTGACCAGAATAATGGTGGCGGTGGTGGAGGAGGCGGAGGCGGCTGTTACTCTTGTGGGGAGTTTGGGCACATGGCTCGAGGCTGTCCCCGCAGTGGCAGTCGAGGCGGGGGTGGCGGCGGCGGAGGTGGTAGCTGTTTTAACTGTGGGGAGCAGGGGCACATAGCAAGGGATTGTACGCGCACAGGTGGCGGTGGCGGTGGCGGTGGCGGTGGCGGTGGTGCCGGATTCACAAGGTATACTGTTGGCGGAACCAAATGCTACAACTGTGGTGAATCCGGCCACTTCGCAAGGGAGTGCACTAACAAATCATCATGAATTAATAGCATATGAATTTCTCGTTTTTCATATTATTTTTCATCAAATAGTTCTGGACATCCTTTACCTTTTTCGGTCTTTTTACTGGGTTATACATAGGATGTTAATTTTGCGGAATAGTTTTCTTATGGCTATATGGGCTTGGCAATCCACTATTTTGTGAGGAAAAATTTCCTATTTGTTGGCATTCCAAGTATATAAACTGTTGTTCTTGTTTTGTCTTATTTTGGATTCATTGAAGATGTTTATTGTTTCTATTTACTTAATATTGCTATGGTTGTCATTTGGGGATTTTGGTTTGCTTGGATCTTTTCAGTTATGCATTGCAAGTTTAATATGAAATATCCATCTTTGCAACTTCTCTTGAAGGAGAGAATTTAAGTTGGATTCTTTAGTAACTATATCCATATTAATGACTTGGTAATTGTTGGGCGAAATGGATTGATCATGTCAAGTTTTGGCTGTATTAAAGCCAAAATTTTCTTTATTTCACTTCCTTTTTCTGATATTCTGGAAATAAAGGTATTTGGGTTTCATATCATTAACCTTTGTGTTGTTTTCTGGGTTTGAGAATGTTTTTGTTTCTTTTAATGTTAAATGACCATAACCTAGGTGGTTACCCCGATTCTTATGATTCAACGTTTTATTCATTCCGTTGAATGAAACATATTTCAGTGTTGGATTCTTGACTCTTCTATTACCATGGAACTGCTCTTTGTTTTTTCTAGTGTTGAGATGAAACATGGTTCGGGGAGTCATCAGTTTTCAAGTCTGAATAATTGTGGAAGTTTGTACTTGTAAGCTCTGGCTTGATTTTGGTTTTAATGGATTGATAGATAGTAATTGTGTGTCTTTATGATGGAAAAAGAATTGAAAGAGAAGGGATTTGCCCCTCCAAAACTTGTCTACCATAACGTTGGGATTGAAGTAAAATCAAATCTGTGATAAAATTGTTAAATGAATCTGAAAAACGTTTGTGCATTCAATAAAACCTTTGGAGGGATGAAACAACTTGAAATCCAAATCGGATCAGTTGTTAAACTAGTCGGATGTTGATTAATTCTTAATTTATAAATGATTAGCTATTATATAATCCGATTCCCAGTCATAATTATCAATTTCTTGTAAGTATGTTTGATTTGTAAATATCTTTGATGGGTGAAATGGATACGTCCTGAATAACTTGACACAAAAAAAATTTAAGCATTGATCCGAATGTTTAAGATTCAAATTACTACCATGGGGAAAAGTGGGCAATGAGTGTTTAAAATTTGAATTGTTATCATGGCGAAAAGAGATTTGAATTACTATTATGGGAAAAGTGGGTTGTAACCTCCTTGGTTATTGACTTTTAGCAAGCCAAGGAAGGTTTCTTTGGAACAAGAAGGTTTCTTTGGAACTCGAGTTACGAATCAGAGATGCCATGATTGTATGCCTCAAAACTAAGTCACAAGTTTTGAAATTACTCATAGCTATCTTTCAAAACCCAAGTCATAAGAGCAATCTTCGAAGCTAGTTAAAAGGTGGCAAAGATGGTTTCTAAATCAAATAACGAGCTTATGACTCATATAATAGACACGTGCATGGCAAGATGCCTTTCATTATGGAAACTCTACAATTAAAGGAACAATTAGCGAGATATGATTTCACAATTATTATAAGTGTTTGTTTTCACGTAATTGAGATTCACTCCAACAAGGTAATCTTATCGAAATGGTAACTAACTATTTGATATACAATATTGGATATCACACGGATTACACAAGTGTGTTTTATCTGAATTTTTTACTTTCATCGAATATTGATTTAGGCATCAAAGTTATCCTCAGTGCGACAACCCACTTCGATGATTTAATTTTCTTTTTGGTTGTGATTACAACTGCAATCATGATTTAGGATAATCCAGAGGTCATTTTTGATCTCCATCACTTTTGGCACTGTCTGTGAGAAGAACATTCTGAGCTAAAGTTTTCTTTCATACATGAAAAACCAATAGAAATATGATGGTGCGATCGCAACTGACATGGGTGCAACCACCATGTCATGGTCAACTACCAGGAAGAATACAATTATAAACTAGGGAAGCAGTGCCTGAAGATACCATCTCGAGAGAAAGCAACAATGACAATAATGCGTGACCGATTGATCAAGGAGGGCCACTGAGGTAATCACAGGACCATCTCAGAGGAACTCGAAAGACAATCCTCTTGAACATAGGAGGGAAGAACAGAGATATCAAAATCCAAATAATAACAACAATGTCCCTAGACCACAAGTATCTAGGGGAAGTCAAGTCTCTATTCTAGCCGGCCACTTTGAAAGCATGGTAGTAGCTCTGGGAGGAATATCGGGTAGAAGGGATTGGGTATTGATCGGGCATAGTCCAGTCCCATCTCGGAGGGAAACATGACAACCCGGAGACCCAAGGAATAACATGCAACTGGATCCATCTCCGCCTTCAAAGATAAGGAATGATCTTCCACAAGCATAAACTAAAAATGCTGAAGGTCAAGAAACAGAGCTTGCACAAGAAAGATCACATAGGGAAAGGATCCAAGAAAGAGTCAACACAGAAAGAGCCCCACCTGTAATTGACCTCAGAGAAACTCTATGTAATAGACATAGTTATGACTTGAGGGATAGGCTCAACTGAGCAACAATCTCTAAAAGCCAATGACAAGGAACAAGTCCTGACGAGTAAGTGACCATGCGTCGTAACACGAACAAATTAAACCTATCCATCAAAACTAATGCAGTTAGGGCAAGTAGGGTCGAACTCATAAGGAATTGAATCTCCGTTTAAATAAAACCAATTAATAAGTAACAAAAAGGGGAATCTTTGAAAGAGTTTGTAAAAATAAAGTTAAACAAAGAATTAAAAAGCTAATTAAAAAGGAGAGAATAAAGATTAGAAAGTTGTTAACAAGAAATAATCCGTAGGTCAATTGCTATGGGGATAATTATTGATCAAATAACATAATTAAGTAGTTGATTTTAGAATTTGTCATAGCGCTTAAATTCCTATCCTTTAAATAGATCTAATTCTCGTAGCGAGAAATAAAATCCCTAATCTAATCAATTAAACTTATGTTGTAACGAACTATAAATTTAATCAACTAAATTGTATAAGCATGAAGACATCACTAACATCAAATCACATAAATAAAGTAGCTTTAATTCATGCAATTTGATTCATACAATTCTCTATTGTTAAATAAAGTTGTTAGCCAAACTTAATTCAAACAATAGTTGTTACCTGCGAATTTATCAATCTTAGCGATAATATTAAAACCCTAGCAGTATAATCATGCAAATTAATCTAGGTGATCAGTCTAAATTAATAAACATAATTAATAAGATTGAAACAAGAATTGCACAAATACTTAATAATAAAGATCAAATCTTTAATAGAAAACAAACCTAATCTCATAACCCCATAACAAAATAACCCACTTTATGTTCTTGTTAACAAAAGACGACTACTCACAAGACATGATTAATAAAATCGAAAAATACATAAGAAAAGAGGAAAAGAAAATCTACCCTTTGTCTTTGGAATTCTTCGAAAGATCAATCTTGAGTTGTTGTGTTGTGTCTTGTCCATCTAAGACTAAGACAAAGGGCCTATTTATAGGAGCAAAAGACTCCTTACAAATAAGTAGTTACCCAAAAGGATTCTAGTAATAAAATAGAAACTTATTACAAAATGAAGTAGTTTAGGAATAAATAATCAAATCTTAATAAAACTGAAAATCTTTGCCACGACCCATGGTCAACATACTTGGTCAAACTACAGTCCCCAATTCTAATCCGATGAATAGTAAAAACGGTGAACAATTCCAGTGAATAGTACGTCGGAACAGTGCCGGTGAATAGTGCCTCAACAACAATTTTATAAAATCTTGAGCGTTTTTTCAACCAAATATTCCTACAAAAAAAATCAAACATAGGGACATAAAATATATCTAAAATAATATAATTAAGCTAAATTACATAAGATAATAGCAGAAAAAGATCATAAAATTTAGCATAATTATGTGCAAATCACTCTCCCACACTTAACTTTTGCTTGTCGTCAAGGAAGCTCATCCTTAATCCCCAATAATGATAACAACAAAAACAACATAGGCCTCATATGAAATCTCCAAATCAAACACAAGATGTGAAACCAAAATGTGTAATCAATCATTATACCTTTTCAATCAAACCACAAATCCCATTAAAAACAAATAAATGTATAAAGTGTGTGACAACTTTACATAATTTAGGCAAGATATGCTCAATTCTTTATCCAATATAACCAAAAATCTTTTAATCTTCAAGTTTTGAAAATTATTTGAATTAAACCAAAGATA
>JAOXNR010000001.1:18402834-18436889 GCA_028571225.1 Parsonsia alboflavescens | reverse complement strand
AGCTTCTCCAAACCAAGATCATTTGATCTTTTGAGAGTGTCTAGAACTTCTTGTTTAGGGTTCTTAGTCATTTCTCTTGGGCTCTCAATCACATTGGGTGAGGTATTGAGTTGCCTTCCAAATCAAGAGGTTGGTAGTTGTAGTGGTTTAATCTACAAAGGTCTTCCTAATCTCTAAAACTTACCTTTGATGAGTCCTTTATTTTATACTGATTTCGTTTGATTGTTAGTGTGAAAATTAATCCTTTCAACTTACAAGAAAATCACATCAGGAACAAAATGAAATGAAACAAAATTATTATTTTGTCCTTTAGACCACATGGGAAATTTGTACTACTGCTAACTTTATGTCAATCATGCCTTACTTTAGGTCACTCATTTCTGACTTTCAGGGGGTATGGTGCGAGAAAATGAAAACCAAATGCAATACAAATATCTTTAAGTAAGAGGAAATATCTTTATTTGGAGGGTACTTGTTTCTCGTTTAGATCAGGGTTTGATCTCATTTTTGTCTCTCTCTTGGACAAACAAAATCAAGTTGGGAAAATTGAATTTTCCTCTTCCCACCTCAATATGAAACTTTCCTCCCAAATCTTGCCAAATACTCCTTCTGTCCAGAATTGAATGTCCCAGTTTGACTAGCATGTATTTTAATAAAAAAATTTTGACTTAGTTCATTAATACATTGCATTAACAAATTTCTTAATAAAATTTTTACTAGCTTAGAAAATAAGACATTCAATTGCGGACAACCCAAAATGGAATATGGGACATTCCTTTCCGAACAAAGGGAGTATTTAATGTTTAGAATATTAAGAATAATGTTTTAATATTAAAAGTTATAAATATATCAACAAATATAAAAATTGAAAGTAATATATAATATATTAAAAGTATTTTATCTCAACAATAAAAGTAATAAAAGATTTCAATAAATATTAAAATTGAATTTAATATTTAATACTACAATTAATTAATCTTGTCACGATCTCAACAAAATATTTTATTACATCCTTGTTTAGGAATAAAATTTAATTAAGTCATAATATAATACTTCTTTATGTTTCAAATTTTATGATCTAATAAATTGCATCACACTTTGTCATTTTCTTAAAGAATATATATAAATATAAATATATATATATATATATATATATATATTTATAGGAAATTTGATTTTAGTCACTTTACTAATAGACTTGAAGAATATAAGATATTTTGTTCCCTTTACGACAAGGTTAGTAAAATAATAATATAGGCGGTTTTCACAATCTCATAGTTAATTAAGAGAACTACTTAATTAATCTGCTTAATCAAACATTTGAACAAAGTCAGTAAGCTCCATCTTGGTAAATGTCACTTATTCAAAGCCCTAACAATAAATCTTTACTACATAAACAAAACAAGACTTGAGTTCGAAACTAAACAAATCTTTACTAAGTAATTGAATTTTTATTTTCTTTTAGTAAACGACTTCTTTAATACCTCGATAAATTAGAGATTATGCCCATTAAATTATTTTGGGTCCTTTAACTTAACAAAATTAAAGGTCTAAAGATATTGAATTTTTTGGAGTTAAAATTTTGGTGAAGAAATCCTAATTAGTGCACATTTTAGGATTAACTTAATTATGTACTCCCTCCTTCCGAAATTGAATGTAACATTTTGACTTACACAAATTTGAAAAAATTAGTTGACTTAATTCATTTTACACTTAATAATATCAATTTCTTAAGAAATTTTTTTTTACTGATTTAGGAAATGAAACATTGATTTCTAGACAATTAAAAATAAAAACCTGGAGGTTCAATTTTGGACGGAGGGAGTAATATTTATTCTTTCACCATTAAAATTTACTAAAGAATTGAAACTACCTTATTTCGGGCACAAAATCCTTCAACCCCTATGACCCATTGTAGGTTCTAGTGGTAAATTGAAAACAAAATTCATGAAATAGGGGGAAAAGGACAATAAGTGATGATCAACCTTGATGTCATGGCACCCACTTGAAAAGCAAACCCACAAGTTTGCTTTCTTAGGAGGAAAATTGAACAAAACAAACAATCTCCTCCAACCCCCAGAAAAAAACAAGAGACGACACTTGTAGAAGAAAAGTGAAGGAGATTGAAGTACACTTCATAGGGTGGGTTTCTTTGCTACTTTAGACTTTGTTCTTCTGGTGTGTTTCTCTGCTTCGATTAGAGTAGCAAAAGGATTTAGGGCTTCCATTTGCAAGAAGAAGCTATTTGAAAAACTACTCGGTAGTGAGCCAACAAAGCATGGATTGACTTGATTCTTACTTGGTAGGTAATCTTTGCACTCGGTGGTTATTTTCCTTTTTTTAGTCCTTGATTCATATAGTCATCACCGTTGGGAACGCATATGCAACTAGAATCTTTATGAGTATCTTAAAATTCCCAAATTTGCTAAATTTTGGTATGACAAGTGACTATTTTTTATATTAAAAATAGCCTTGGAATGGTAATTTTGTAGTTATGAAAAAATGTTGGCTTGGGTAGGTCTGCTTCGATATGTATGTGATGTAATTATCTATGTTTAGTTGTCAGACTTGGACATGCATGACCTGAGCTATTTTATGAAACAATTGAAATTCCTTATTGATCAAAATTTGATCTCAATATCTTAACAGATAACGTCTTGACAAATTCATTCATAACATTGTTGTTTGCGGAAAAATAATTCTCAATTTCTACCTTGGTATATATATATATAATTAAATGATGTGTTATTTTAGGTATTGAATTTATGGAATCCTAAAAGTTAATGTATAATTGTTTTGAGCTTGTCTGTGATAAATTCAGAGGACACTCCATATGCAAATTTTGCCTAAGTAAGATCTTTTAACTTTTAAGGTGAGTTAATAAGGTAGAGTTGTTATACCTTTTTAAAGAAATTTAGTAAAATCATTCTTTCTTAAAGATTCTTTAGGAAAATCTAGTCTTTCAACCTTTCAAGAACATGCATGCCGGTATCCCTTCTCTTTTTGCAATTAAGATAATGAGAAATTTCAACTCAAGATCATATCATATTTTATTATTCTAAAATGATTAGTTTTGTTCTATGAATTCATTGGCAGAGAATTGAGGGGTCTGGTCTCAGACGAGCTCTCAAGGATATAGAGAGTTAGCTTTTTCGTGCCAACATTGCTTTTATTTGAATTCATTCTATGTTTTCTTGTGAATTCTAGGTGGTGCATTTGGGGTTTTGTGTCTATCTTATGAAGTGGTAATTGGGTATTGAGGCTGAATTTTTGTCTTCAGGCCTTTTTTGACTTTTGTGTTATTCCGAAACTTGTCTTTTATAATTGGTTTATGTATTCTTGTCATTTGCATTTGAAATCATTCTTGATAATAAGTATAACTTGAATGTTGCAATATACCTAGTTTTTCTCTACCAGTTAATTGGACTAAAACAAAGTTATATGACACCATGTGATTAGGTAGACAAAAAAATATTAGAGGTTCACATTTCTAAGTATAAACTTACTTATTAGCAAATATGTATTCAACTTACCTGATGGAGGATATATAAAAACAAAAGGCTATGAAAGAAGTTAACCCCTACTTAAGTAAAAAGAAAATAAGGAAGAAAGAAGAAAATAGGTTTATTGCCCCAACATGTGATGTCTAATTGAGATTATTATTCATGATCAAGGACCAAGAACCATAAGCCAAGATTACAAATAGATCACTAGTAAGGTGTTTTATTTAATATATATTTTAAAAAAGTACATTGATGTAAAGTGAATGTTGTCTTGGTAGTTGAAGTGACTCTAGTTATTTTGTGTTCATGAGTTTTATCTTAATTTTATTTATGAAATCTAGAATTTGAGTTGCATTGTGTATAAGTGAAATGGTCCTTATCATGTCTATGTTAACATTAGTTACAACATATGTATTGATATATTATGTTCTGTACCTTGTTGTGTAATATACATATTTAACTATGTAGATATTATATATTTTTAACTTCTATAATGGAGAGATAGGGCGGTGTAAGGTTTTGGATGTGGACTAAGCTACTCTTCTTGATTTTGAAAGAGAATAAATGGTTACGAAGACTTAATTTCCTTGGAAATGTAAGAAGGGCCAAAATAAGATATTCTTTGGCATTTACTTATCTGACTTGTTAGTTTATTGACCTTATAATTTGTGACACTTCATCAAGTTTGGTAGCATATTAAGAGTTGAGAATTTATTGTGAAACCTTAAATTGCATTGATATGTTATTGGCTATAAATTCTAAGTGTCTAGCCTTGCTGAACTTTTACAAGAAAAATGTTGGTAACGAGAAGTGGGAGGATTTAGAGAGCTATTTACCCTCCTAATTTGGGATCAAGTCCTATGGGTTCGAGTGGATTGAACAGCCTATCCAATGACGATTTTGTTTCTCCGGAGAAAGCAAGTGGTATGTTAAGCTCCTTGATGATTGATACTCACCTTGAGTAAGTCTTTCAAAGAATTATAAAGTATACTATATGCTATTTAATTTTGTGCCATGAACTCATCTACTTTTCATGTACTGCAATTCAAGTTTCTAGAATTTTATGTTGATAAAGAAAACCAATATTTAATATAGGAAAATTTTGGAAAATAGTATAGAAAGAATGGCAACAGGAGTCGCTACTTATAGACTCTATTTGGTTTCACATCTATGCAACAAGGAAACAAAGTCGGTCATTCAATGGATGAGAATGCTGGACATACACTCCGTTAATTACATTTTGGTCCTGATTGTCATGTGGTAATTATTCGACTTTACCTATTGAAAATTTATTACGAATTGCGTCGGTATCATGAATTTCGTAATACAATTTTGTAACTTAAATATGCAGGAACCACCGATCTCTCTTGATTTATTGTGGATTAAATGACAGCTTTTCGAACAAATGTATTATCCTTCTCGACTCATTGCCATCAGTGAACCAGAGTGCCTTAGAACAATTATCAAGATTGTATGTATGTATTGGAAACTATGAATCAGAATTTTCAGCTCATTTATGGAATGATTGCTCTAAACTTGTTTGTCGGTTTTTACATGTCAGCAGGTTCCTATACGACATCTACAAGTGAAATGAAACTCTAACAAAGTTGAGCTTGACAGTATACCTTTTCTTGTACCAGATGTAAGTGGTCCAAAATTTTTCCATGAACAAGTTTTTTTTTTTATTATTTTGCAATTGTAACACCTTTCCTAGTATCATGTACTTCTAGGTTCCTCTTCAACCCGGGGGTGTGGAATGAGGCTATGCTCTCGAGAGGTTTAGATTGGACGATTTACATATCACATCAGACTGGTTCTCTGTTGAAGAACAAAACACATTTCGGACAGATCTTAATAATCTAGAAGAGACGGGCAATGATACGCTTAGGGGGAATAGTAAGGGTATTGCAGAACCTGGATGCTATATAACAAGTGTCTTCAAACTATGGCTTGACAAGGGAGTTTTAGGGGAGAAAAACAGAAGCTCTAAGGCTAGAAGAAATAAAAGAATTGTGAGTTTCATTATAGGCTAATATTGTTGATGGTATAAATGTCCTAATTTTCTTGTCATGCCTAAAATATATCATTTTTTTTTTACAGGAAGCTTGCAATGAAAATGAAAGAAAAACTATCAAGAATTGGGACACTCCAGAGTATCTTTATCTACCTTTCCTCACTCTGTACAAATGGTGGAGCCAGGATCCTAATCGCAACATTTGTCGAGATCATTCACCAGATCGAGAGCCACATTGTTTCGAGAAGCAAGTCAACCCAAACTCCCTAAGGCTGCAAGTCCCTCACTCCCCATGTCAATCACACTCATCCAGCAAGTTTCTAGAATGCAGACACGCAGCGTGGTTAACTCTAATATTGGGAAGAAATTGTTGAAGAAGCATAGTTATTCACCAAGTGCCAAGTTATCTTATGATCACACGACCTCAGTTGAGTACATTATTATATTCTTAGTGTTAATAGAAGTTGCAAAAATCAGTATTTTTTTAATTACATGCATATTACTTAATGAAAATTTAGTCATCTTTTCAATTGTAATGCTTTTTTTTAATTCAGTAGGGTTGACGACTACTTCATCAAGTAAGAAAGGTCGTGCACTTGCTAGGTTACCCAGCAAATGGGGTACTGGGAATCGCGTATGTGTTGCTTTGTCAGCTTTAGGTGTCATCATTGCTGATGATTACACTCAGTTTGCTATGGCAGTGTCATAGCCAAGAATGGAAACAAGATTCTAATCACTTACCATTCATTTAGTGATGTGTCAAGAGAGATCAAGGATCAGTTGTAGCATGAGATAAAGGTATAGAAATTAAATTTATTCAAAGTCATTGAATAAATAACATGGTAGAAGTATTATTAAAAGTATTGTTAATCCCCTTTCCCTGTGTTGAGGTTATTATGATATGAAATGGTCCAAGATTAATCTTTTCATCTTTTATTTAGCGAAATATGGACTTTATTGACTACAAAGAGTTACTCTTCATTGAGCAGTAATTTGAGATGCATGTTGACTAATTGTGCATTCTTTTTCTTTACAGGAAAACATTACATTGCCGAACAATTACGACCCCGGAAGGGTGGTATTTCAGATGATCAATACAACTTGAAGGGATCACAAATGTAGGCTAAAAAAGGAATTCTTTGAGCCCTATCAAGATTGTGATGAAATACGACCTTGTAAGGATTCGAGGGTTGACCCAAGTCAATAGGAAGAAATATGGAAGTATTGGAAGAAGGACGAAGTGAAGGTTGTTTTTCTTCTTTGATCTCCAACTACTGTAGTTTTCTACCTCAATTATTATTAATTGTTTGAAAATTACCATGTTTCTAATTTAATTATCAAACAAAATGTAGTTGGAGTCTGCTCAAAGCTCGTTGAATTGGTTTTCCCAAAAAAAAAGGAAGAATACAAAGGTTGCAATAAAAATGGAGCTAAAGAAGATCCAGCCTAATTGGACAGATTCCAGCTAATTTAAAATTGGAAGAGGAGAGAATTAGAGAGAAACTTGAGCATGAGCATGAGACGTTCAAGGCATAATTTCAAATAAAGATGAGAGGAGAGGTCCGTTGTCAAGTGGAGGAGGAGATGAAGACAATTTTTTCACGAATGGGTATCGGTGTTGGGAGCCTTCAACTTGCAACCCCATTTCCTCCCTCGAGTGGTTGCAACACTTCAAGTGGAGTTGCATTGACCAGTAGGAATATTCCCAATCGCTGATGCTTTGGACCGTTTGTCTCAAACCCCACCTTCATTCTTTTCTTATTTCAGGTGTACTCTGTTTGTGGGGAAAATTGAACATGTTTGTGCCATGAATAAGATTTACTTTGGTTTCTTTTTTTCTAAAAATTTCCTTTCTGTAAAATTGAGATGATATATTTTTCCTATGTTTTGGATTTATTTTGATTTCCTCTTGATCTTGGAGCTTAAAATTATGCTTCTATGAGTATTATTCAGTGACTAAGTGAGTGTAATTGGTCCCTCGATTTTCATTCTTTTCCCTTTTTTTTTCTTTTCGTCTCTAAATTTCTTGTTTCTGCAATTTGGTGCACTCTGTTTTCTCTTCTTTTATGGGATTAGCATGTGATGTTACTCAAATTTTGGTTATTATACTAATAATTTTAACTTTTGTTAGGTGTTAATTTGTGATATTATCATGTCCTCCATTTTTACAAGGCAGATTTTCTTCTCTTGTTCTTCTTTGATTAAGTTTTCATGATTTAGAAGTATCTTGTTCATTAATTAAAACTACTAAAAAGGTAGTTTCCTTTTTTTTCATGTTTGTGCTAGGAATTCTTTCTCTTTTCTAAGGTTGTGTTGGTTTGTTTGCTAATTTGTTTTTATTTAGGGGTTGCTCTTGAATTCTAAAAATGTTAAAGCTCTTTTACTTTACGAATATTGTTGTCTTGAGCTTTTGCTCAACCCTCTTATTTGTGCAAAGAAAGTATGAACTGCTGGTAAAGAGCAATGAGCACACACTTCAAGAAAATTTAGTGTGTTTGAATAAGTTATATATGAATTTTATAACTTAACAAGTGTAATATTTGTAACTTTCTAGTTTTAATACATTGTAACTGATTTTCTCTTATTCTCCCCTTTTTCCTCCTCTTTTCTTTTGTAGCTTCAAAGAAATGATCAATGATGCAGATGATGCAGATGAACTCGACAGTGAGAACAACAATGATGAAGGTTGAGATCCACTTGTGTTCTTCTCAAACCTTGTAAAATTTGAAATGCTTTTCCGTAGAACAAATTGTGGTATAATTTTGGTTTTGGTCCGCCAAATATTATTTTATATTTAAGAAATCTATAATTGATATATTAACATGCAGGGGAGCTATGTTCTATATATTATGACCCCATCTCAAGAAGGTATAAGATAAATTTATAAGCCTTATTGCCTCCATCTCAAGTGGCAATATTGGCTTATTACTACTACTATGAAATAACTTTGATTTCCAAATACTCTTGTTTGTTTCGACTTAAATCCATACTTTCAAATTTTAATACTAGTTTGAAGCATGATTTTGTCACATTCAATTGTTATAATTTGGTTCTTTCTTAATTTATGAGAGATAGAATGGAACAATGAGCTACCATGTGAGTTTTGAATGTTTGTCTTGTTGGGAGATTTCGTAACTAATGTGATGATCGTTTGTTATTCTTGCCTAGAAGTGGAGTTTATCTAAGTTTGGTCTTGTTGGATGTAGGAATTTGATTATTATAATGTTTGTTAACTCTTGTTGGATGTGGCCATGGAGACTGGAAAATGTTCTATTTTCAAGGGGGACTCTGTCATTTTTTTTTTAAACAAATGTGAAGTGTAAAACCCCATTTATGTATTTAATTTTTTATCATGGATTAGGGCTCTTACTCTTGATTGATTGATAAAAATTTCATCAATATTAGATGAGTTGAATTTTCCAAAAACAAAGATTCCACGTATCCATTTTCTCAATAGTTTTTCTTTAGTGCATAATGATGCAAATATTGTCCTAAATATGGTCACTAATACAATTATGGAATTAAATAATCATTAATAAAATAATGAGCCGAATTCATAAAAGAATGATACCATTTCCAAAGCTTCAAATAAACCAAAATGTTTATTTGAGCCCTAGGCGCTAAATAGATTCAAAAAAAATATTTCTAAAACCTCATACCTAACCCAACAACACTAATCACAAGAAAGATCATTAGGAAAATTAAAAAATAAATAAGGCAATGTGTATACGGGGCCAGGAGATCACCGCATAAAAGATTATACTGCAGCAACAGAAGAACAAGGTATCTTCGACGGTTACGTACTGTTGTTTATAAGTATTACTATATACTACGGCTAGAAAACCATCGTTTATAGGAATAACTATATACGATGGCTATTGACAGTCATATGTAATATCCCATGCATCGTATTTGAAGCGAAATAAACTGAGCCAACGTGCAAACTCCTCACATATACAATGGCATGTTAGCTACAATATAAAATCCTTTATTTCTGATGGCCCATCACGTACATCTTACAATAGACTACGGTCTATTGTATATATGCTTCACTTTATACAGCGGCCTTGGAACCACTGTATATAACTTTTTATAAGAAGGATTGTCGCATAAAACCGCTATTTGAAATGACTCTATGACCACCATAAAAATGCCTGTTGAGAATGATCCTATTTCTGATAGTGCAGAAGACATGATTGTGCTCATGGAGAATTTCTTTCCAATCTTTCTTGTGGTCATTCCAAACCAACTGTAGCAATCGGTGATTCCAATAATGGATCTTTTATTCTCCTTTGCCACAACAACTTCACTGGACATAACCTCTGGCTCTCAGCTCAATACTCCTCTTCTAATAATCATATGCAACCATGCAAAGCTGACATTGGTTCTTCAAAAATATCCGATTGAAAATGTTGTCATCCAAAGAATTCAATGTTGATAGTTTTTTTTTTTTTTTTTTTTTTTTTTAAAATTTAAATTTTCTTGGATTACCTAGTATTCAAATTTATTTGGAGTTTTTTTACAAACTTTCTTGGAGTAGAGGTAACTTAGCCGTCGAATGTCCTTCAACTTTCACAGTCCAAGTATATTTCAAACCTCTTGAAACGTGTAAACATACATGAATCCACTCCTGGTTCCATACCTGCTACACCACAAGCAACATTAGTTCATGACTTTTTGTTGAAGATCCTCATTTATTTAGAAAAGTGGAGGTTACTTCTCAGTACTTGGCTCTTACCTGTAAAGACATAATCATGGCAGTCAACAAAACAACACACTTCATGCATTGTCCCTCTATCTGCCATTAGCAATTTGTGAAACAAATACTGAGATATTTGAGAGGTACTATGGATCATGGTCTTCTGATAACTCCTTCTCGTTCTTCTCCTATTTTTTCCTATTCCGATGAAGATTGGAGTTTTTGGACAAGTTAGATCAAAAAAGAGCAAAAGATAGTTTAATGGTTATAGTGCCTTTTTCAAGAACTCAATCAGTCCCTTCTCATTGTGGCCAAGATTTTGGTGTGTACCAACTGCATATTTGGTAGCCAATCCTATGTTCCCTTCTCGGTCAAAACATCTCATTTTTACTTTTTTCGGCATCAAGTCCTCCAGAAACATCTCCAAGTGTTATACACTCCTATTGCAGATCAAGATAATGATGTTTTAATAAAATCTCCAAGTGATGATTTCTTCACTTGAAGGCTAAATTGAGGGTTGTTCCTCCAATCTGTTTGTCGGGTTTGTAAGGAAAGTTGAGCATATTGATTGTCATTAATTCCGTTGATAGCAAAAACTCCATATATTATGTTTTTAACTGTTCCTTAATTTATGTCTGTAACTGTTGTAACATTTTCCAGTTCATATTGTAATATTCCCCGTAACTCGTATATATAGTAATGAAATGAGGTGATAGCTTTTCTCATTCTTTAGTTATCGTCTTGCTCACTTGTTAAGACAAATGAATTACGTAAGTTCAAGATTTATCTTTTACAGATTTCATCCGAAGGCAGAGCTAGGCTTTGAAAGATAGGAAGGACAATTATTTAATAGGGAATTTTTAAAAAAATAATATCAATACAAAAACATAAAAATAAAAGTATTTCCTATTTCATTAAAAATCAAAAATACTAAAATATTTTTTAAAAATATAAGGTTTATGTACAAAACATCAAATAAGTAACATGTATATAAAATGAGTTATTTAGAAATTTACTGACCTGTTTGATTTCTTAAAAAAAAAAAAGAGATATAATTCCTGTTATTTGAGACAATGGAATTTTAATGTTTTAGAAATGGAGAACAGAAGAACGACAGAAACAAAAGGAAGGCTTTTAAACATGCACTCATTTAGAATTTTCAAAAAGAAATGGTGAAATATTACTCATTTTTTGAGTGGATCTTAATAGGTAAATCTCTACTTAATTTTATATTTAAGTATACTAAAAGTTTCAAAAATAAGTTCTAAGCATAAAATAAATATTGTGTATAAAAACAAAAGAAGAAGCAAAAAAAAAAAGTTGTCGTTATCCCAAAATCATTGCATGAGAGCCATTTGTCTAAGCATGACATAATTTATTACGACTTTTTTTGCCACGTTTTTAACAATATAAGAATATTTCCCAAAATCTTACTACTACTCCTAGTATTCTTTTACACGTCAATCATCATAATTATAATAAAAAAATCATATTATTATTATTAATCATATTAATTAAATTTAGCTGGACATTCCATTAATAAAAAATATTAATAGATTTGATTTCGAAATGTATGATTTATTCGATGACAACTCTACAATTGAAATGTTTTGAAGGGACGGTCCCATCATATATAATTATAAATACATGTCTTTCCCGTATAGATTCGGAGATGTAGTAAGTAAACAAAACAAAACCCTCCTTCAAATTTGATTAACGGTAGAATCGGGAAGCAGCACACCCCCACTAACAGGTACCAGGACTGAGCTGGCACTGCTCGTTCTTTCCTCTTTACCCTTTTTATATTATAATATATCTGCCCACACCCGATGATCATATTCCCTCCACCACTCACTTCCCAATCTTTCTCCTTCACCATCCACTGCCTCCACTACCATTTCTCTAGCCATAGCCACCCTTTCCGTCTCTTGACCTACACTCCGAAAATTCCTTTGTCCTTTCTGCAGCACTTTGCATGGGTGGTGAGCCTCAGTTTCATCTCCAAATTCTTCTCCCCTCAAGCAAATATCTGCAGAAAGATCATCAGAAATTCTTGTTCCCATTTTTTTTTTCAACCATATAAGTACCATTGCTAGCTTTCATCCTAATTGTACCAATTTTAACATTTATTTATAAAGAAAAATAAACCATGATTTTCATGGGCCTTTCAGAAAAATTGATTCTGGGTCTTCTTGTTCTGTTCTTTAGCAAAGGAGAAGTTGTATTTGCAGCAACATTTACCTTTGCGAATAAGTGTGAGCAGACAATTTGGCCGGGAATTTTAGGAAGTCCAGCGATTGGGAGTACTGGGTTTGAGCTTCCGAAGGGCAGCTCGCGCTCATTCCTGGCACCGACAGGTTGGTCCGGGAGGTTCTGGGGCAGAACTCGCTGCAATTTCGATGATACTAATAACGGGTCATGTATCACCGGGGACTGTGGCTCCGGTCAAGTCGAATGCAACGGCGCCGGAGCTAGTCCTCCGGCAACTCTTGCGGAATTCACTCTTGGATCTGGTTCTCAAGACTTTTACGACGTTAGCCTAGTGGACGGATACAATTTGCCCATTCTTGTTGAAGTGAGTGGAGGAACCGGTTCCTGTGCATCCACAGGATGCACCGAAGACTTGAACCAGAAGTGCCCAACGGAGCTCCGAATTGACGGCGGTGGGGCTTGTAAAAGCGCTTGTGAGGCCTTCGGTACTCCCGAATACTGTTGCAAGGGCGAATATGCTTCCCCTGCAACTTGTACACCTTCAGTATACTCCCAGATTTTCAAGTCCGCTTGTCCAAACTCATATAGCTACGCTTATGATGATGCTACCAGTACTTTCACCTGTACCGGAGCTAATTATCTAATCACATTTTGCCCAGCTTCACTCTCAAGGTAACTAACTATTTTTCTTAATTTACGCAGACATATTTAGATCAAGGGATGGCTAATTGTCTGTAAATCTGTTGTTCTTCTTTTTCTTCATCAGCCAAAAGGCCTCAAAATCAGAAGGTGCAACAGGGGATTCAGGTTCAGGGTCAGAAACAGGGGCGGGGACGGATACAGGAGAAGGGTCGGGAACGATGCCGGAGGCTATGCTAGCAGATGGAACGTGGTTGGCAAATTTGGCGACGGGAAACTCAAATACGAGACAACCTTTTGATTTTCTTCAATTATTACTGCTATTGTTATGCACTTCTGTATGGCTGTCACTATATCCGATGCAATCGTAATGTTTTGATGTTAATTGGTGGCAGAGCTCATTTCTAGACTTGCTCTCTGTAATAAATATAAACGGGAAGATAAACGTTGTAGAAATTAAATGTTCAACATCGCTCTTCTCTTCATCGTATTATGTATAATAACACTAATACAAAAATGATTCAATCTCCATAAAAAATTGAAGGTTTTTTTCTATTTTGAGATGAGAAATAAATGAATGAATATCTATTTTCTAAATTAATTATAATTATCTTGATTGGTTCAAAGTTTCAGTGATGCTCAAAATGGATACGATCGGAATAAGCTCGAATACCCATCCAAATACAGAAGATCCAAATCAATATTAAGAGGAAAGTGTACACTGAGCTCATGACCACTGATCTTCTGCGAGCTAAGGAAAGGTTTTTCTGGATCCCGACCTTCGAACTAGTGATTTCTAATTGTTCTTATTAATATTTCATGTCATGATTAAATATCTACAACACTTGATACACATGATGAGACTTAAATCACTTGTCACGACCTCCAAAAATCTCATGGCAACCTCCGGAGCTCACTGAAATTTCACAAAGATGGTTTATAAATCAGTAGTGAGCTCGTAAGCTCATAAACCAAGGACGTGCATTGCAAGACATCTCCTATTATGGAAACTCCACGACTCTAGGAACAATTGACGGGATAAGATCTCACAATTATTTTAAATGTCTACTTTCACGTAATTGTGATTAACTCCAACAAGGTAACTTCATCGGATTGGTAACTTATTATTCGATATACACTATCGAAGGAATTGGGTGGTTGATTTTTCATTCAATTGGACTCTCATCGAATACTGACCTAGGCATCTTAATTATCCTCGGGGTGACAGCCCACTCCGGTGATCTAATTTCCTTCTAGTTGTGATTACAGGTGCCATCAAAGTTCAGGGTGACCCGGAGATTGTTTCCAAGCTCCATCACTTCTGGCCCCTTCTATGGGAAGCAACATTCTAATCAAAAGTTTCTTCTAAACACATAGAAACTAATAGAAATCGTGATGACATGATCACAACCAACACGAGTCCAGGCACCACGCCATGGCCGACCACCAGGAAGAACTCAACTCCAAACTGGAAAGACTGTTCTAGATTATCCAGTTCATGAAGAAAACAGCAACAATATAACCAATATGGTTGATCCATCATTGAAACCAAGAACAACACGGTTTGGTCCATCTCGGAGAGCCCCAATTGATAATCCCCCTGGACAAGGAGAAGTAGAACAAAGACATCAAAACCCAAGCAATGATGACAATGTTCCTAGAACCCAAAGATCTAGGGGAAGTCACATCTCGATTCCGACCGACTTCCTGGAATGCATGGTCGTAGCATTGGAAGGAATATCAGGCAGGAGGGACTATGTATCAACTGGGCGCAGTCCAACACCATCTCGAATTGAGACAAAGCGACAAAGAGATTCAAGGCAGCAGAATAACACACAATTGGATCCACTACCACCTCCAAAGATGAGAAGCAACCTTCCACTGGTATGAGCTCAAAGCGGTGAGGGTGGAGAAGCAAAGCCTACATGGAGAGGAGCTCGTAGAGTTAGGAGCCAAGAAAGAGTCAACACAGAAAGAGTATCACCAGTAACCGACCCTAGAGAAAATCTACGTAATGGTCGTAATTATGATCTACGAAATAGACTCAACCGAGAGGCAATCTTCAGAAGTCAAGGACAAGGAACAAGTCCTGATGAGTAGGGGAGCTCGTTGAGAACTCCTCTTGGAGAAAGGATACCTCCTTGGTGAAGCCTGGTTGAAAGAACAAGCAATAAAGCTCGGTAGGTAGCCCTGGATCCATAGATGGGAGTGACTTTCCAAGACAATCATTAAGGAAAAGGAGACCAAGAAATTCAGAGTAATGTGGACCTGTCTAAACCATCACCATTTGTCCATAGCATCAAAATAGCTAGAATGCTTTTGGGATTTAAAGCGCCTCAAGTCGAGGCAAAATATGATGGCACAGGTGAACCATTGCAACATATTGATGAGTATGTTTCTTATATGGAGATATTCGAATACCCCAACCATGTCAAGTGTCGAGCCTTCCAATCCACACTCACCAAGAAAGCATTGTAATGGTTCAAAAGTAATCCAGAGGCAAGCATCTCGAGCTAGACACAATTGAAGAAGTTATTTCAAAAAAACTACCAAAACAGCAAGAGGTTCAATAAAGACATCAACGACCTCTTCAAGTTTAGACAGAAGGTCGATGAAAGCACCAGGAGTTATCATAGTTTATTCAATGACAAGGCAGTGAAAATTGAACAAAAGAACGATGCAATCGACATTACTGCCTTTAAGCAGGGATTGCAAGAGAGGTTTGTGACCCATTCGACTAGTTGAAGAACTAGTAAAAACCGTGAATGAACTACAAACACTCCTAGAAAAATTGATTAAAGCAGAGGAAACAACAATCCAAAAGAAAATTCCAAGCTTCACACCAACTGTTGAAAAGGAGTCTAAGGGGTGACCCAAGAGCCCTCAAACGTCCAAGCGAGATAGGAAAGACTCTCATGCAATAGGAGAACCTCAAACAAGAAGAGGAAGATAGTTCCCGACTTGGTGACTACCTCTCTGATAGCCTTGCAGGTAGAAATCCTAGTGGTCATGGGAAAGGAAGGTCTTTTGAATCCACCGATACCTCTCAACACCCCTTTGACAAAAGGAAATATGAAGAAATTATTGCATTACCATCAAGGCTAGGGTCACCTCACAGAGAACTGTTTTGATCTCAAGGGAGAAATCTAGAGGTTGATAAAAGAAGGTTACTTACAAGAGTTAATAGTCAAAAATATAGGTTCTACAAATCCACCACATGCAGCAGTCAATCAGCAACGACCTCCAATTAAAAAGATCAATGTAATTGAGAGGAAGTCAAAATGAGCTCAGGGAGTAGATGCCGATCCTCTCATTGTCTTTCCAAATTGGAGAATTTTTAGTCATAAAAATCTTGGTAAACATTGGGAGTGCAGTGAATGTTCTATATAAAAGGGCATTTGATCAAATGGGAATAGACAGAAGCTCACTATAAGGATCAGATACTGCCCTAACAAGTTTTAGTGGCAACAAGACCTACGATGAAGGAATTTTACGAGTTCCAACTGCAGTCTATGTAAACGGCAAAAGGGTTATGGAAATCATGGACTGGCTAGTAATTGATGCACCAAGGACTTATAATGCCATTCTTTGAAGGAAAGGAGTTATGGACTTAAAAGCTAAAATCTCTTTACTAGGCTATTGCATGAGAATCTAAGTTGGAAACAAGTGGATCACCTTGGAAAGTGATAGACAGGTAGCTTTAGAATGCTACCTAGCTGAAGGAGATGCAGAGACCTTATCAATGACCTCACAGGTTGATTTCATTGACCTGCCAAAAGAGGATGAAAAGTCTAGAAGCCAAGTAGCTAGCAACAGAGAAAAGGTTTTCCTTAACCCTGAATTCCTCGAGAAAGGAATAAAAATAAGTTAACTTTTACCTTCAAAGGTCAAAGGAAAGCTCGTTGACTCACTTCAAGACTACTTAAAAGTCTTTGCTTGGAGATCTACCGACCTTGAAGGAATTCATAGGAATATTGTAGAACACAAGGTCGAAGCCATGACAATGAAGCACAACGAAAGAACATTAGCCCCAGAAAGAAACAAAATCATAGCTCCAGAAGTCCAGGCTCTTCTCGACTTTGGAATTCTGAAAGAAGTGGTGTATCCCTAATGGCTAGCTAACCTAGTGGTCATACCAAAGAAAGAACTGACATTGAGGATGTGTGTAGACTTGACTACACTCAATAAATATTGCCAGAAGGACTCATACCCACTCCCAAGCATCGACCAGATGGTTAATTGAACAGCTAGATACCAATGACTTTGTTTCTTGGATGCTTATAAAGGATATCACTAGATTCCAATGGCACCTGAGAACATGGAAAAGTCCTCGTTTATAATTGAGAAAGGGACCTAATGCTACACCAAAATGCCTTTTGGTTTGAAGAATGCAAGGCAAAGTCTCAGCGAGCTATGCATAAGGATTTTAACAAACAACTCAAAAGAAATATTGAGATCTATGTGGATGACATTGTAATCAAATCCCGCAAATCAAATGATTTTATTGAAGACATCAGAGAAACCTTTTAGACATTAAAAGTTGCTCGCATGAAACTCAATCCTAAAAAGTGCACTTTTGAAATTTCAGCAGGAAAATTTTTGGGCTTGATGATATCAGAACGAGGGATTGATGCAAATCTTGATAAAATAAAGGCCCTTCTCAACATGGAACCTCCCAGAAGTATCAAAGAAGTTTAGAGCCTAACAGGGAAGATGGCAGGACTAAGTCGTTTCATTAGCAAAATGGCTAGTAAAGGGGAAACATTCTACGATGTCCTGAAGAAACCCAAGGATTTCGAGTGGGCAGAGGATTGTCAAACTGCATTCATGAGGCTGAAAGAATTCCACGGAAAAACTCCACAACTAGACTCACCAAGGATCGGAGAAGAACTTTTGTTGTACCTAACTGTACCTGAGACGGCTGTTAGCTTGGCATTCTTAGTAGAAAGGTTAGGTTTGCAATTTCCAATCTATTATGTAAATCATTTATTGCGAGGTCCTGAAACAAGATATTCTGACCTCGAGTAGTTTCTTTACCTCATTGTTATAACATCAAGAAAGCTTGAGCCCTACTTTAAAGCCTATCCTATCAAAGTATTGACAAATTTACCATTAAAGCAAGCTCTAGCAAAACCTTAACTATCAGGTAGGATGATGAAGTGGTCGCTCGAACCCTCAGGGTGTCAAATTGATTTCGAACCAAGGAAAACCATCAAGGTCCAAGCTCTCTCAAACTTTATGGAAAAATGCACAAGAGTTCCACCAAAGCTTTTTGAAACTCGCAAAACTAATGTGTGGACTATGTACATAGATGGTTCCACCAAGAAAGAAAATTCAGGTGTGAAATATATTGATCAGCCTTGAGGGAGTGAGAATCCCTAACTCTGTGAAATATAACTTCCCAACATCGAATAATGAATTCGAGTATGAAGTTTTCTTGGCAGGTTTAAGACTTACAAGAGCTTTAAAAATGAAAAAAGTGCATGCAAAAACTGATTCACAAGTTGTTGAAAGCCTGGTCGTTGGAGCCTGCAAGGCTAAGGAAGAAAATATGATTAAATATCTCATCAAGGTAAGAGATATAACATCAAAACTTGAATACTTCCTCATTGAACAAAAACCTAGAGAGCACAATATAGAAGTTGATACACTATCTAAAGTCTACTGAGAACTTGCGGGCACCAAAGTCAAGCTACAAGTCGAGCAGTTATACTCTTCGAGCATAGATCAAGATGAGAACTTGGTCATAGAAGACTAGACAAACAGGAGATAGCCCCATTTACAAATTCCTCAAGAATGGCGAGCTCCCAGAAGATTAAGAGAAGCTCGTCAAATCAGAAAGTGGGCACCTCGCTATGTTCTGATAGGAGATGATGAAGTATATATGAGGTCACATACATGGCCATTACTCAAATGCTTGAGCAAGGGAGAACGAGAATATGTCATTGATGAGGTACACGGTGGAATACATGGGTCATATATAGGAGTCAAGATGATGGCAAAAAGCACATTAAGGATTGGGTACTATTAGCCTTCAATGGTTTCAGACATTGTGAAAGTCATACAGAGGTGCATAAGCTGCCAATTACATGGTAGCAAGTCACATATATCCCCAACAAGTTACCAATCTATCAATGCATCTGTTCCATTTGACATTTGGGGCATTGATATACTAGGACCTTTCCCTAAAAGAGTGAGGGGTGTTCAATTTTTTATAATAGCTGTAGAATACTTCACCCGATGGGTTGAAGCAAAACACATGACAATTATTTCTTCACCAAAAGTGCAGTACTTTGTTTGGAGAAATATTATCGACAGATTCGAAATTTCACGAGCTATTATATCAGATAATGGAAGACAATTTGTTGGTGATCCTTTCTATACCTTTTGTGAAAACTTGAACATAGAGTAAAGATTGTCTTCATTAGCACATCCTCAAGCAAAATGGACTTGCCGAAGTCACAAACAGAACAATTTTGGAAGGTCTCAAGAAAAGACTCATTGAGCTCGAGAAGGAAGGTTGGAAACCTTCCTGGCTCGAAAAAATTCCAAGCATCCTATGGGCTTACAAAACTACAACTAGAAAGGCTATTGGGGAGACACCTTTCAATCTATGTTTTGGTGCAGAAGCAGTAATACCGGTAGAGGTTGGAATGCAATCCTTGAGACTAACTGAATACAATTCAGTCTTAAAGGGGGGGGGGGGGGGGGAGAGAAGGGCAGACCTAGACCTCCTTAAAGAAGTCAAAAATAAATCCATGGAAGCCGACAAAAGGTAGAAAAAAATATCACAAATTTTTTTCAACAAAAAGATCAAGGAAAAGCACTTTGCAATTGGAGATCAAGTACCCAAAAGGTTTGATGTTGGAAAACAAGGAAAATTAACAAAGTTACAAGAATCCAGGTAATGACCATATATAGTCCAAGAAGTTCACAAAGGTTAAAAGTTTTCTGATCTTAAAGAGAGGTAACTTCTAAGGCCTTGGAATATTTGTCATCTAAAGAAATTCTACACTCGAGACCTATCAAGACACACCAGTTCATGGATCAAACCAGCGACCTATCTGAAAGCCGTAAGGACTTATTAGCCGTCATAACGACCTACTCAAATCTCAGATTCATGAGTCTACTTTCATCCTCAAAGACCCATAAAAATATTAGCTTCATAAGCTTCTTATGGCTCACAAGCTCATTATGGGTTTGAAAGATTCCATCTCTTACCTACTTGTACAAGTTCTATCAAAGTTTTATTCTATACATGCATTTCTTACCAAAGCTCTATCCAAACAGAATCAAAACAAGTGAAGTATCATTAAAGCCAAACATACAGATATGAGAAAAGAGGCCACCAATAGACCTCATAAAGAAGCAAAAATATAAAATAAAAAGAGAGTGAGCTCAAAAAATGAGCATCGTATCTTTACAATCATCCATCCATCAATTATAAAGAACAGAAGAAGAAAGGCATCACAAAAGCCTTAAGAACGACCTAGTCTATTGCAGTTCAATTTTTCTTCTTCTTGGGAACTCTTGGCAAGCTTGAAACAACCTTAAAAATAATCTAGCTATAATTTCTGGAACAATCTCACTCGTGGGGGCCTTTAGAGCAGTCACTTTGGGAACCTCTTTGTTTTCCTCAGCAATTTTGAGAGTGTAAATACCCACAATATAATACCACTCTTTGAATTCATTAAGGATTTTTTCACTAGCAACATATTTAGAGGAGATAGCCACGTGTCTACCTAAAACATTAAAGGTCGCCAAAGGAGGAATGCCATGAATCTTCTCCTTCTCAAAAAGATTATCACCAGCTCGTTGCGCTTCTATATGAGTCTCAGCAACCACGACCTGCCCCGGAGCACTTGAACCTTGCTTTTCATGCTCCCATGGAAGAGGAATTACGAAGTCCAAATGATATAATTTTTCATGAAAGTCCTTGTTAGTTTTGATATCACCATTGAGCTCTCAGAGCTGATCAATTACATCAACATATAACCCGACCATCTGAGGTCGCAAGAGTGGTTCTACATAGAGGCCAAGGAAAAACTGTCATCCTCATTGTAGATAGCATTATAGTGCTCCAACTAAAGCTCTAGCTCATGAATACGATCTCGTTGCTATTCACAAAGAGCAACGAACTCCTCACATTTCTTCACAAAATCATCAAAAGCAACTGTCATGAGCAAATTCTCTACTTTAGCCTCAGCAACCCTTTTCTCACTATACTTCAGAAGAGTGCTAACAACTACATAACTAGCATTGGCTCGCTCCTTAGCAGTGACTAGCTCACTATTTTCCTTCTCCAAGAGAGGCTTGTCCTCATGGAGGTCGGTGATCAGAGTGGAAAGTTCCTTATTTCTCTCTTCTTTCTCTGCCTGCCTCCTCAACTGCTCGCCCAAAAAAACATGGCTCTGAGAAAAAATTAAATAGACAAGTCAATACTAAGCAAAATTCATAAGAAGGCTATATAGAGGTAAAAATGACTCACGGTAGTGTGAAGAGAAGCAACATCTTTGTCTAGCTCAACAACGGTGAGCTATTTGCAAATCTTTTTATCAATAGGTGGTGCACACTCCATTAAAAATGATTGAGAGTATGGCCACTGGAACAGGGAATTAGAAGACTCCATCAAAAGAGGGACCTATCTTGTGGTCCCCTCAGCAAAATGGGAGGTCAGAGACAACTTATCGAGCCTTTTGATGGTCTCAGCGACCTTTTTAGTGGCGTAGCCACTGAACTCTACCTTTCGCTTGAAGGTTGCTGGCCCCTTACCCTTTCCAGAAGAAGTAGTAGGGAGGTCTTTCCCCTGTTGAATGGACTTGGGGGAAAGAGAATCAGAGATCGTGATCTTTGTCGGTTGCCTAGAAGCTCACAAAGTAGCCTTTTTCAACTTCTCTTTTGGGAATTCCTTGTTTGGTTTTCCGTGGTGACCCTTTTGGCCCTAGTTTGAGGAATGGGGATCTTGAAAGATGCATCTCCAAAAGTTGGAGTAGCGGTGGAAGCACGAGTAGTAGCAACAGCCCTACTAGAAGGAGCTTAGAGAGACAGCGACCTACTCTGCTGCCATTGCTGGGATCTAGTAGGTTGGTTAAGTAACTAGACAGTTCTCATTGTTATCAAAACAAAAGGAAACAAAAAAGACATTTAATATTCATGACCAAATTGAAAAGTAAAGCAAAATTCAATGAAGACCGAAAAAAAGGAAATTTCCTACTAGCAGGAAGAATTTACATAGACTTCCTAAGGACGTGAAGGTCACAATGCTCAGGACTCCCCAATCCAGCAAAACGAAGAAAAGGAATAGGCCAAACTAGATGAGTAGAGCTGACCTTAGTGACATTGGAATTGGCAAGATTGACAAGAAAAATTCTATCTCTCTCTTGCTCCCCCGTCAAAGTTGGAAGCCCATTGTAAAAGGTTTTATTAAGATTCCATTCAGGGTAAGGTTCAGCTCAAACCTGATTTGTTGGGAGATTAGCAAAAAATTGAATCTTTCCAAGGTCCCCCTGATGATTGGAAAGCTCCTAACAATTTTTAGCTATTGCTGATCTGGAGGTATCCTACGCTTATCTTACCAGACGCAGTAAAGATGCCAACCTTAAGGAAACACCTAAAGAGCTCTAAAGAAACGAGAACCCTATATAGGTGACAGGTCGCTATAAAAAGTATGATAGTCATGACTGCATTTGGAACAAGTTAGGAAATGGGAAACCTCCTGAAATAGACTATGTTAAGGAAATGAGGATGCAGATAAGGTAAAAGAATCCCTCCCCTATGTTTGGTTAAGTGAAGGATGATATGTTCAACACGCCTACTATTAGGACACTCAGAATCCTCGGCGGCCACAAATTGCCTTTATTCAGTTCTCTCTCTCCATTAATCTGAAGAACTTCAAAAAGACCTACAACAGATTTGATAGAAAAAACGTCCAACTTAGAAGATTTATATTCTTTCCTCTTAACTAGAGGAACACTAGCAGTAAAGAGAGGTAAATAATACACCCTATTGTTAGAATCTTGAATTGAAGGAGATCTAGGGGTCTCATGAACATGAAGAGAATAAATGCTTGAGTAAGATGAATGAGTGGCTGTATAAGTCTCGGTAGCAAGGAGTTCAATAGAAGGGGAATCATTATTTAATCGATGAGGAGATGTCTTTTCTGAAAGAAAAAGAAAATTTATGGAAAAGAAATAACAAGGGGAAGAGAAGACTCACTCGTTGATGTTGGAAACGTTTCTTCCTAGAGATGTTAAGTAGAGCTGTCTAAACACCGATTGATCACCAAAATAGAGAAAGGAGCTTGAGAGTTTTTGAAAGGCTGAACAGCTTAATTACAAAGGAAGACTTGAAATTACTTAGAAGAATTTTAGCAAGTTTAAAACTCTTCAAAATTCTCTAATTTATATGGAAAGATGTCTCTTGAGTTTCTGGAAAGAAATGTTACTCGCGAACAGAGGCAACTCCCAAAATAGATGAGACACGAAATCTCAAAACTAGACATTATAAAAATGGCATGACTTTTTAGGGGTTGGAGCTCGGTGGCAAAAATTTAGGCACCGCTACCTTGAAGCTCCCTAGGCCTAAAGAGGGGTAATGATGATCAAAATGGGTATGGCATGAATGACCCAACCCGAATAAACTCTAACACTAGCCTAAATACAAAAGATGCGAATCAATATTGAGAAGAAAGTGGATAGTGAAATCCTGACCACTATCCTTCTGTGAGCCAAGAAAAGGTCTCACTAGACCCCGACCTTCGAACCACTGAGCTCCAACCTTTCTCATAAATCTTCCATGCCATGATTTAATATTTACAACACTTAATACACATGATGTGACTTAAATTATTTGTCACGACCTCCATAAAGCTCATCGAGACATCAGAAGCTCACTAGAAGATCGCGAAGATGGTTTATAAGTCAATAGCGAGCTTGTAAGCTCATACACTAGAGACATGCATGGCAAGACATCTCCTATTATGGAAATTCCACGATTCTAGGAAGAATTGGCAGGATATAATCTCACAATTATCCTAAATGACTACATTCACGTAATTGAGATTAACTTAACAAGGTAACTTCACCTAATTGATAACTTATTTGATATACACTATCGAAGGAATTGGGGGGTTGATTTTTCATTCAATTAGACTCTCATCGAATACTAACTTATACATCAAAGTTATCACTCACTCTGATAATCTAATTTCCTTCTATTTGTGATTACAGGGGCAATCACGATTCGTGGTGAACCAAGATCGTTTTCGTGCTCCATCGAAAAATAATTGACTTAACGAGACACAACTCAAAACAAAAATATGAAAAATTCAATTTCTTATAGAATAGAGATAGTACATCATACGAATGTACATGTGTATCAACGCAACCAAAACACTTTAAAAAATATATAAAAGGGTAAAATGAGGAAATTTTTTTAAATGAATAAGTATTTTGGGACAATTTTTTTTCATTGAAAGTGGAAATTGATGGAGTTCTGAAATGATCTCCGGATCACCATGACTCGTGATGGCCAGTCGGATCAATCATCAAACCGAATTGAATTGGTCAGTCGGATCGATCATCAAACCGATTTGAAAAAGGGCATTGAATCATTTTTTTATCAAAATTGTTCTCTAAATGAAACATTGGGCTGGATCGACCGGTTGGGCCAATAAACTGGACGATCTAATGCTAAACTGGTTGATTTTTCAAAAAATCCAATTTGGGCCAAATTTCAACAAAAATTTTTAAATATACTTTAATATAAAATCATTCTTCAATTAAATTATAAATTTACTCATTTAGTTATTTGAAAATCAACAAATTCACTCCAAATATACTACAATAGCTCATATTAATAAATAATAATAATAAAAATCTTATAATCTTCAAGTTTTTACCCATATTAAAAATTATCATTTTTAAATCCCTGTAAGATAGAACTTATGAGTATTAATTATAAAAAAAAAAATTAATATCATATCTATAAATTTGACTTCAATATTATTATATTATAAAATTATTATATCTTATATTATCGATAAAAAAAAATATATCAAAAAAAATATAATTTTTATTTTTTAATAATATTATCGGTTTGATTACGATTCAATTACGAGTAGACCACTAAATTATGAATCAGTAATTTTTTCGATTTAATATCTAGTACAATTTTTAAATCATTGATGTACATAATTCTTCACAGACCTTTGACCAAACAAAAGGGAAAAAGTTAATTTTCTTTTCTTTCCCTTTTATTTTTTTGTAATTTGTCTGCACTCAAGGATTTCTTTTACTTTAATTAAGCTTCAAGAAAAGTAGTGGAATTGCTCTTTCCTCGAGCTCATGATTTCTCTCCGGGCAAATGCGTTCTTTACCGTGTCTGCCAAGTTTATCTTGTCCTAATAAAAATGTTAGATCAAGCACAAAAAGGACCCATGGCAGCTGATTAAGAAGCAAAATAATTACTTTGACCAATATGGATACCAGCAATGGTGTGGTGTAGCAACCTTCAAGATATTTCAAGAACTAATTACATTTCTTATCGTAAAGCTGGCTGATATTTTTCTTCTGAATTCTAGCGATCATTTTATTTTATTTTATTTTTTAATAATTATTCCTCTAACCCTTCTTACACCCCCAACCTCCCAAGAATTGATCATAGTATGGTTCCTTACCTGATCCAGTCTCGTCTCGTAAAGGTTTAAATACCGTCGCTTCACACCGTATTAACTAATGCTAATGCTTGACAATTCTAATAAACATTTATTTACACTTGGAAATGTTATAAAAAATATTCCCTCCATCCGAAATTTAATTTTCCATTTTGATTTGCATGCATTTTAATTAAAAATTACAACTTATTTTATTAACCTATTACATTATTAATTTTTTTAATCAAATATTTATTAATTTAAAAAATAAGGTATTTTAATTTGAATAACTAAAAATAGAATATAGAATATGTAATCTTCATTTTTTATTACGCAGGAGTATAATTGTTATAAACTGACTGCTTCTGATGTGACATAGAAACAATAAATAGGATTCTGATGAACGTTTCACTGACCAGCCATTTTCAGCGCTGATTTGAGTGATTAAACGCAGAAATAAGTTCTGTTTGAAGTTTACCAATAAAAAAGAATATATATATATATATATATATTTATATAGATTCTTTTTCTATAAGGCATACGTCGCATCGAGAATGTATTCCAATCCTAAATGACGTCATGTTCCCAAAAAAAAAAAAAACATTGACAGTAAGGTGAGTCCAGCAGAAAAAGGGTGACCCACGGGTCACGAGGACCCGTGTAGGAGCAACAAAGGAAGCTCACGGTCATAGGAAAACAACCTCACAGAAATATCGCACACGTGGGTGTGCAACGCGACATATTATTTATATATACAATTTTATCCTATTCTTTTTTTCACATCAAGATCAAAATGATATCATTTTGATGGAAAGTTTATAAAAAAAAATACAATTATTGTGTGTAACATTGCATAGAGTAGAAAGATCGTATAAATATATATATATATATAAATAGGAATCTGAGCCTTAAACTTATAACCACTACTGGTGGGTTTTTCTTGTGGTGAACATATGATATGAAGCACAAATCAGTCTCAGTTTACTGGTCACCCGGATTTATTGATCCAGCCTTAAACGACCCCACACTTCCTGCTAATCAATAATTTCAAGTTCTGTTCCTCATATAGAACAAAGTCTTAACAGAATCAAAAATAAAATGCACAGTTTCTTGCTTCAATTATGGGATTTAATGGTTAGAAACCAACATTGGTAAAACTATTACAATCACTGAATTGGGATTTTAGTGAAAAGAAGACATGATTGTATTGGTAATGATGACTTATTTGAGTAATACAAAAAACAAGGCGTGCCATTTCTATTACATGTCAAAGGATATGTGGTGGGACAATCCTGCATATAATATTTTAGCTCCATCAATGTGTGATGCGTGTGACTTGTTAGCTATGGAATTGATTGTACAGAAACATACAATAATAACTTCTATCAGAAAGAGAACTTAGCTTAAAATGCCAAAACCATAGTGTTGAAAATCAGATAATAATTGAAACTGAACTCTCCTGTGAGCGTGTCATTGTATTTGTGGATGTGATAGGGGGGCACCGGCCAACCCAAGAAAACACAAAATAGATTCTTCTTTAAGCAGATAAGAAGGTGACATCAATATTTCATGGTGTTCATCAGCCATACTTATAGCTTATAGGCATGTACCGACAAAATGAACTTAGAATGAACCGTAGACCAGCTGCAAATGTGCTGCTGAGCAGGCTAGATTACTGTACATTTTCAAGGTGATTTTGAACAAAAAGATCAAACAGAAGCAGCACTAATATGTTCAGTAGGACTAGCTATTTCTGAATATTCTCCCATTTGCAGAACTAACTTTATATGTTTTGCTGTAATAAAAGACTTCAAAAGGAAGAAAACTTTGAAATGTAACTAACTCTACATATTTGGAGCTTTATCAACCGTTGGATGTAATGAGACTAGGCATACAAGGAGATGATACCATTCAAATTGATCCAAGAAAAATAGGAATATGATAGCTTTACCAAGTTATTCTGATCAAAAGAGGATAGCAGTGATCCTTCTCATAGTTGGGCCAGGAATCATCCCCACTGGCAAATTTTTTATGACGGCTCCACACTTCTGAATCATAGATCTCAGTCATGTTAAACTGCAAGCCGCTATCTTTTATTTCCAGCAGAAACTTGTCCAGTGAATCACCTCTTCTGGGACTCAGAAGTATGGCTTCAGAGGAGCTCTCTTTACTTAATAAGAATCTGATTGTTTGAGCAAGATTTTGGTGGAATTCTTTAAAAAAGGTACTGCAAAGTAATGAATCAAATTAGAAAAAAATGAAAAGATAGCATTAACAAAGTAAAAAGGATCCACATGGAAAGAACATTTTTGTCATGCCACTGTAAAAGACTGAAGAATTTTGGAGGTGTCAACTTGGCCACTAAAGAAGGGCAAGGCTGGGTAAGAGCATAGCCCTAACTTCTTGTTCGATAAAGACTTTATGGGAACACAATATACAAAGATTCTGATCTACAAATTTTTGGAAATCAGTTTTGGGGTAGAACAAGCTAACTAAGAAGGAATCCCCTCTCTTCTCTGAGTGTTTGTTTTGATAAGTTACTAGCAGCAAAGAGCAAAAGTGCATGCTTTCATGCATTGAATGATAAGGATTCTACCAATAAAAGACTTGTATAAGCCAGACACCTTATGAATAGAAAGTGTGCTTCCAAGCCTCAATACTACTAAAGATGGCCTAACTGACATGTCAAAGGAACATAATATGGCAATTCAGGCTCATGAAACTCAGAGGCTGAGCCAGCAATGGAGTATAGATATGCAAAGATATGTATGTATCTCCTGGCTTTTGAAAGCCATTTTTTGTGCCTAATTTATGGTGAAGTAATCCAAGATTCAGTAAGACTCTATAAATTACCTCTGGGATGTAGGAATAATGGAAAATGACTCTATAAATTACTTCTGGGATGTAGGAATAATGGAAAATGCATTCACTCCAGAGCACGGCAAGGAAAACAACAATTAAAGTTAAAACAAAAAGTAATTACCAGTCACTTGCAACAATAATGTCAAAGCTGTTCGAGAAATTCACAGCTCTCTCATGATTCCAGTGCAATACCATTGATTTCACTCTTGAAGCACCAAATGCTCCAGAGTTAGCATCTATACTACGCTGAATGTCTGATTGTTAAGAATCCCAGAATTGAATGGATCAGTAAGATATTTTTAGGCAACCCTGTAGCTGAGACACAATGTGTTATTAGTGCAAGAAACAAGTTCACTTGTTAATTTTAGTACCATGCAGTAACCCAAAGAATACTGTAAGTATGAGCTGATGCAAAATTGGTGAGAACCAATTATTACTTATGATAATCGGTAGTAGTCATGAAGGAAATCCTCAAAAAAAGAAGTAACTGTATTGAGTCCAATAGAAACTAAGTCAGGTAGTTATACAAGTCACACTTCATTCTGATAGCTTATGCTTTTCTATGAGGTAGTTAAACATCAGCATTAGAGGAGTATTGCATTTCAAATCCCATGACCACGTCCCATTAATTGGCTCAATTGTGCAAATTTGTTGAGATTATTTTTCGAAAGTGTGTTAGCCCATGTGGAGAGAAATTTTTTGAATGTTTTAATGCATTACCAAATAACCATATGAAGCCAGACACTTTTGTTGTCACCAAAATCTAGAACAAGAAATATGCCCCAAATATATGAGAACGGTAAAGGTATTTTCACAAATTAGTGGAATCTTTAATTTTATCATTTATTTAACACACATCTTGACTATTTAGGCATCTTTTGATTGCTTTTGTGAATAACTTGTATTATGGGAGCAAGGTGTGAGCACACCATGCAACAATACTGGCACCATCTTCACTTAACAAACAAATGGAGCATAATGAAGAGCCTATGATACAGCCTGAACAATGCTGAATTGATCTACACAAGCCACTATCGTTTAAAGAGATAAACAAAAGGATACAATCAACAACTTGGGGGTTCCCATCTGATATGACAACTTCTAGTGCTTCTGTGGCTGCAGCAATAACTAATCCAGCTAATCCATAGCCTGACCCAAGTTCAATGATTCTTTTATGCCTAAAGAATACAAATTTGTTAAAGAGACAAAAGGAGAAAGCATCTAGGAAATATAATGCTTTAATTCTAACATATAAATAAAAGACAGAAATAAGATAAAAAAACTTTATATACCTAAATTTATCAGCATGTAGCAAGCAATAATAAGCAAGTACGTCCTCTGATGGCCACTGGCCTGCTCCACAAGACAATTAGTAAACTGTAAGCACTTAAAGGAATATAAAATGCTGAGATCTAAGTTCACTATAACTTCCAAGTCATATTTGAGAAAGTAATTTCACAATAATTGGACATGGGAAAGAAACAGAGTTCATAAAAAAAACTAGAGCTTTTGAGAGTAAAAGCACAGAAGGTGAGTTGTTAGTGCCACTATAAGTATAATGGGAAGATAGAAAGTGAGGAAAAGCAATGAGGGAGGATAGGAATGAACTTCTTTATACTCTTTATACAAAATTTGCATGGGCTATTTAACATAACGTATTTGTAATAATAGAAAATGAATGAAGAAGGAAAATCAATAGACAATTAATGATATTCTTCCTTATTGAAAGAGAAAAAAGTAACAAATTCCAAACTTAAACTTCTTCAAATGTGAAGTTACATATAACTTACAAACAACTCCTGTGTTGTCAATATTATATCTGTTACACACTTCAAAATCATTTAGATCCGCACGACCCTCCACTCTCTGACTGCATCAAATTCCAGGAATTGATAACTATCATGCACAAGCTAAAATTATATCTTTTCAATAGTAGAATTAAAATCAATGCTAGAAAGTAATCGACTGGAGCATATGGATTTTCTTGAATACTGTGTAGAAAACAAAAAGAATCATGCTTGGCTATCAAGTATATCAAGGCAAGAACTAAAACAAAGATGTTTCAAAAATGAAAATTGAAATCTGTTTCTAACTTTTGTTGATGTTCAGTTATTATTGAAACACTCCTCAGAAATAAATTTCATGCACCCTGAGAGATTGAGGGGAAATCAAGCTTGGCATATTTCCATTAGTATTCTTTGACTAAGGAATTTGTGATCCAAATGCTTGATAAACAGAGCCCTCATTCATAGCAAGGGCCAGACCTGAACAAAATTCTCGTCTGTGGTTCAACCATTTTCAAGTAAAGAAATCCCATTAGGAAAGAAAAACCAGGCCTATCAGTCACTTGATATTTTCAGAGCTACTAATATATAGGAAAAGCCGGGAGGGCAAGGACAAAGAATGCCGACAATGCCACCTATGTCGACTTCTCTCAATGCACTTTGCCACCATTTTTACATGATGTAGTCTCTCTCATAAAACAAAAACTCCGCAAAAAGAAAGCAGACACTCAAATTCATTCTCAGCAGGCAAATGTAAAAGTTTCATTTTTCATCAAATTAGAAACAAAAAGCTCCAAGAAGATAAATGCAGATCCTTCCAATTGAGATCAACAAGAAAAGAGTCATGGAAATGTCAGGAACTGGACATACAATTGAAGAATATCTGAAGCATTCTGGATAGGCAATGTATAGCTAAAACACACATCTCCTTGTGTCCTCAATCGTCTTTCCCGTGTGAAAGCATCTGAATTTTCTTCCGAGTGGCCATCCATCATTCGGAATGGTATCAAATTGAACCCATGAGTAGCTTTCCTTGTAACGCGCTTAAGACCCACTTCAGATTGCTTATCTGCAAAACATTTTCAGCATCAACAGGGATAGATATAAGCTAAGATTTACATAAAACAGTTTAATACTGTTGCTTGTGCCGGTGTGTGAATTTCCTTTGTTTTTTTTTTTTTTGCCCCTTCTTGGGCTAGCTGGGAAAGGTGGAGCAAGAACCAGAGGATGATGAAGGGCTGCGAAGAAGAGCACGGCGGAGTATTTTCCAGCGGAGGGCTGAATCATTTGGGGGTGCACCGGCCACTGTACCATCACGTGCCTCCATGATATCAGCGATCTATCCCGCAGAGGAGGGCGAAGTTTCAGCTCCCACCGCCGCAAATAGATGTGGCGGCTTTCAGAAAGGACGCAGTAAGGAGATGGGTAAGGATCGCAGTAACGAAGTCAAAATCCATTAATCCATTTACCTTTTTCACTGTGACTTGGTTGGCATTTGAGTAATTTCCAAATTTGGCAGATTGTCATATTTCGTCCTTAAATATTTTTTAATGTTCAAGATTGATCCTTATCTTTTGGTTTTTTTTTTTTTTTAACGTGAAATCTTTAAACTATTTTTGAGTTACGTAAAAGATCCTTTCGTCCGAAAGAAAAACTTTTTTGGCAAATATAACTTTTTCCTTTTTAAATAAGTGTAATAATTGAAATCCAAGGAATGACTTGACATAGATTCGACTTCAAATCTTTAGGTCCTATATTAAAAAAAGAAATATCATTGATGTTGTGATGAATATCAAGGGACAATTTTAACACTAGTGGAATCATCAAGAAAGTCATTTGTGGAGGAATTCAATGAAGAGATTCATGGAAGAAAACATATTTGGAAGGGATGTCATTTCAAATTATGAAGGCTTCCTAGAGTAGATCTTTCAAATGATTGCTTGTTGGAAGACATGTATCATGCATTGATACCCAAGTTCAAGGACTTGTATTATACAAGATTGACATTCCAAAAATGAATAATGAAACTTCAAAGATAATAAAAGACTTGGTTGAAATAACTCAAGGAATGAAAGTCTTCTATGAAAGTGATCTTATCGAAGCTTGGAAGATTGTGTATAAGGATTTGTACTTCAAGTTTAGGCTTTAAAACATGAGTAAAGAAGGTTTGAAAACACTCCAAGATGCATCCATAATCAAGCCTTAACAAGCTAAAAAGGAAGCATCAAATAAGGCCAAAGAAAACAAGTGAAAAGTGAGAAAAATGGAGCAAACCGAAATCAACCAACTCAACCATCGGTGCAGTTACCTGACACTGGTTAACTATAGGAATTCCATTGGTGCATCAACTGGCCCAAGAGGGCAGCACTAGTACTTTTCTTTTGAGTTAAAAAGTTGCCGAATTTTGGTTGATTTCCTTGTAGTTTTTAATAGTTTTTTAAGGCAATTAAGTCTTTAAGCCTTAAGTATGATTTATTAGGTTTTTTGTTTTGGTTTTAGAACTATATATTGTTTTTAACTTTGTAAATCATTTACCAACTTTTATCATTAGAAACAATTAATGTCTCTTCGAGTGTGACTTTTCAAAATCAAACATGAACTTTGTGAGTGTTCTTCATGAACCTTTCTAAGGTTCTTGAAAGACTTCAAAAAGGGCTTTTCAATTGCTTTGGCTCAAGCCGTTGATTAGTCTTCCAAATTATAGATTGGTCAGAGTTATCTTACAACAACAAAAGTCAATCTATAAGCTTGAATCTCTTGTTGAGTCTTGGGAACTTAGCTTCTATTTGATGTGATTGAGATTTGGCCCCATAGATTGAGCTACTTCAACTCAAGATTACATCATATTTTTGTATCAAGAAACTTCTATTTGAATCTATCCTTCAAGTTTTGCCCTAACTCTTGAGGATCTTCAATATTAAGGTACTCGAATCTCAAATTTTCATTGAGATGACGTCTCAACTTGCACAAGGCCTTTGCTTGCCTTTTGGAGGAATTATTGATCTCAATAATAGTCTCTTCCAAGCCATCTACTTGGAGATGTAATTTGGCATAGAGAATCGAAGAGAGATAGTTCTTACCTAATTTGTCTAATGGGGGGAATGACAAACTTTCCAACTTTGTTTCGTGCTTGGCAACAATTGAATTTGCATGAGACATATTGAAAGCAAAAGGAAGAAACTTACCTTAACAACAATAAACAAGATCGAAACTTTTCACAACTTTGGAACCAAAATTGAAACTATAACTTAGAAATGATTATAGACTCATGCTGATAACTTGTTATGAAAATAAAGAAAGAGTAAAAAATTTTGAGAGAAATAAATTGGATCGATCTTTCATTTACTGATGCGTAAATTTACAAATGAGAGCCTTCATATTTATAGAGGCTATGGCCAACTATAAGGAGTCTTTGTTCACATTGGTTCTCACTACAAATACCTATATTAAGAATATAATAATCAAGACTTTATTTTTTAATATCCAAAATATAATAATCAAGACTTTTCAATTTTTAGAATTTTTTATTCCTATTGTATGTACCAAAATGTATGAACTTGCCTCTTCAAATGCTCTCAACCAAATATGGAACTAGTACGTAGTATCTAGCAATGGACATTCACAATATTTAATTAGGTCATAAATGAAAATTTAAGATAAATTCCCCCATTTTTCTCTTATTGTGGTATAT
>JAOXNR010000001.1:18391377-18402734 GCA_028571225.1 Parsonsia alboflavescens | reverse complement strand
CCCCCCCCCCCCCCCCCCCCCCCCCCCCCCCCCCCCCCCGAATTAATGTTTTGACTATTTTACCACTTACAATGGAGCGTTGTGGAAAACCGGTGTCTTTTTAGCTTGAATCCAAGTGGAAAGTCACCTGAAGTATTACATTTACAGTACATAAATTGTATACTTATTAAATTGATTGGAGAAAAAAGACTAAAGATATGGCAATTGAATTTGTCCCAGACTTGAAGTATTGCTATGGTTATTCTCCTGGGAAAAATTAACATTTTAACTGTTTTGTCCTTTTTACAACGGATGCACAAAGAGCACATGCCTTTTTGGTCAGAATCTAAGCGGAAAGTGATTAAAAGTACTACTTTGACAGTACATAAATTGTATAGGAATTAAATTACTTGGAAAAAAAAATTAAAAGCATGACCGTTGACTTTGTGTCCAACTTGAGGTATTAGAGCACCTTCAATAGTGCACTCCTCCAAAGGGTGCCTAATAAGATCCCACATATCACATATTCATTTTAGGCACTTTTCTCTTTAAGCACCTCTATCCTCTAATCATTTTCCTTTTTATGGCACCTAAAGTGGGAATCACCTTCCATCTCATTTGTTACATCATCAAGAATAATTTATTTTCCATATTTTTATATTTACGTTATTATTAAAAAAATTATATTTTAAAAATATCTAATTATTCAAAAATAAAATCAAATTCAAATTAATTAATTTTTTTAAACAACAAAAATTAATAAGCTTTTAAAATTTTATAATAGAAGGACATTGTCTGTAAAAGAAAAACGAGTAAAAACATAATACTAATAGGGATCAGTATAATCCTTAAGGTTAAAATAAAGCTAGTAAATAAAAGTAAAAATAATTAATAAAAACTTCAATTACAATTTGTTGGTTTCGAATTTAAAATGAAAAAAAAAATTTGTGAAGTTAAAATAAAAAAAATAATTGTGTTTTTCTTAGAAAAAATAAAAATAAAAATTATGATATGTATATAAAATTAGAAAAAAAAAATTCTTTTTAAATCAATGTACATAAAAATTGCAAGGTTAAAAAGAAATGAAATAGTGAAATTGTTAAGTTGAAAGAAGAAAGAAATAAAATACAAATTTTAAAAAAAAAACAGAAAATAAAATTGATAAAAAAAAAAAAATGGGAAATTCATTTAATATTCAATTGGAATCCAGAATAATCATTATATCTTTCATTTCAAAGGATGAAGCACCGGTGCTGCTTTCCGCCATTGACTTGGACACTGGGGCAGCCCTCTTCCATGGGGAGAGGGTGGCCCCTAGTACTTAGACAGCTCTATTGGAGACTCTCCTACTATAGCCATTCTCCCTGAAAACAAAAGGAACAACAATTTGACATAAAATATCACTTGAGGCCCTTTTGTTTTTTTTTTTTTGTGTTAATATAAAAAGTTACACAAACAAACAATGAAATCTACTATTCATAAATTTTCATCTTTTGGGGATCTCGTGGCTCTATACATTGACATCCGTGATCATACAACAAAAAATATCAACATTTCGTAGAAGTTGAGGCAGCATATTTCGCTGTACTTTTCTTGAACTTCTTAGTCTCATAAATTTTCAGGTACAGACTCCTTGTTCTCATGGCAAGTAACAAGTCCAGTCCAAATCCAAAGACACAAGCAATGGCCATTATCAGAAACACAAGTCTGTAACAATGCGGTCCAACGCAGGAGTTTCCGGCTCCACCAAAACTAGCAGTCGCCTGAGCATCATACAAATATCCGGCAAGAAGGCCAGAGAAGAGGAAAGAACCAAGAGGAAGATTCAGAATCAGAATATTGTAAAGCAGTCCATAGTTTTTTAGGCCAAAAAGTTCTGATGCAATTGGAACTGTCACAGCTAAACGGACTCCATAACATAATCCCACAATGACAGAGCCTAAGTATAGAGATCCTGGAAATGCAATAGCCATCCCAACAAATCCGGTTGCCATTACGATTTGAGACACCGCATTCCATATTGGCCTCGGTGTTGCATATTTCCTGCAGTCATAAACATGGGATCATAAGATTTTTTGTGGAAATTGGGAGGAAAGAAGATGTTTCCATGTTAAATTTGCTTACCCAATAACGTATTCGGATGCCATTCCTGAAATTATTCTACCAAAGAATCCCCAAATGCTGGTGAGTGAAATGAAAATTGAAACACCAAGGTATCCTAGAGCTTGCCCCATCTGTCCCAAGTTGTTTAGGACGCACATTCCGGGTCCTACCCCACAAAGAAACGAAACAAACAATACCCAAAAATCAAAGGTGCACATTGTCTCAAGGATGGTATGATCTTCCCCAATTCTTGGACGTTGCTTAACTTCAAGAACATCCTCCAGAGTTGTGTCCTCCTTAACCAACAATGATTCATTGGACTGTTCTTCAACTGAACATGGGTTTGGTTTCATCAAAATGAAATGAATTGGGACGTATAATGGTGTAGCAAGAAGTACTAATAGGCCAGCAGCAAACACCAAGGAAAGAACATGGCCATGGCTGCCTGTCATGTCAAAGCCTAACAGATATAAGGCTATTATCATGGCAACAATGTTAAAGAAGTGAAATATGGCTAATTGATGATGATTTTCTTCAGTTGGAGTGGGTGTCATCTCGCGAAGGAAGAAAGCTGCTATTAGGCATATGATAAGTGGGATGATTGCAAGTGTGAGCAGAAAGGCAGAGGGAGTAGCTGAGAAAAGAGATGTTGATAAGTCTGTGAAAATAGCAGTGCTAAGGCCAACATAACCTTTCAAGATTCCTGATACTGGTCCTTGATTGTTCTTGAAGTTTCTTATGCAGGTTACCAGTACAGCTGTGTTCATCCATGTTGTACTGTTTCCTCCTATGCAGAGAAAAACACACATCTGCAATTTGGGAAGAAAAAAAAAAGGCTTTTGAATTTGGAGACAAATAAAGTAATGTTCTTGCCAGCAGAAGAAAGAATTTGTTACCTGCCAATATGGGAGAGGATGGATTTTCCGGCTAACGACAAGCCACTGAGCTCCATATCCTATCAGTCCTTCAACACCTCCAATGATAAGTATAACTGAGGTAGGCAGACGGTCTGAGGCAAGACCGGACAGGATCCCAAAGGCCTTGCCAATGTCTTTGGCAACAGAAAGATTGTTGAGTTGCAGCTGAGAAAGTGCCATGAGAGATTTCAGAGCATTAGAATAGTTTGAGAATGTGTAATTATTGCCAGCAATGGCTTGAACCCAAACAGCAGTGACAAAACCAAGCCATTTGAAGGCTGGAGATGTTGATGACATTAATCCTAACGCCATTAATAAGACTGGAATAGAAGAAAATGAGTATGCAAACTGAATGCTTAATTTCAATACCGAAATGGTTTCTAATAATTGGCATGGGTCAGGAGGCTATTTATACTCTTGTTTTTCGTCTGCAAGACAGCAGGCCAAATGTTTGATATTTCCTCAGACCATGGTTTTGAAATTCGGCAGCGCAGGAAACAGGGGAATAGAGGGTCTATAGCCAACTACATAGGTCAAATTTAGTCAAACAAAAATTGGCAAACTCTTTCCATTTTTCTAATGAAATAACCAATCATACTCGTAGTCGCAACTGGCACTTCCATTATTTAATCATCAAGGTTTCGCAAATTGCAGTATTTTCAGTTGTCTCTATCATAAGCCAAGTCGCTATAGTTCTCTTAACTTTCAGCTGCTTGAATTTGATACATCCAAGCAAAAGCCAAATTATGCTTCTTGAACTCGAAATTTGTGGGCTGCTAGAGTGCCAGATTTTGATGAGTGTCAAAGCTGAGTTGGAAAATTTGATAAGTATCCAAGAGCCAATTTGAATTGATAACCATATAACGATAGTAATATAGAAGTAGCATTTCAGGTGGCAAAAGCAACTTAGACCGGTAGTAAATTCACACCAAGTGGCATTTTTACGAAAAGCTGTAATTCCCACTAAATTTCAGTGAAGGGCTCATCTCTATTGAACAAGGATGTCAAAAAAATGGGAGAAATTTTGAGGGTTCCCAATTATGGCAATTACACATTTATGTACATTATGTGCTCAAGAGAGAGAATAACAAGATATGTGATTCAAGGAACTGGGCATCCTTTGATAGAAATACCTTCTGCAGTGGGACAAGAAGCCAGGGGGCATCCATCTGCTTTACTTCCCCACCACTCGAGGCTAACATGTGCCATTCCCAAAGCCAAATAGATTAATATCCCCATGAAAGCTAATCCGGCATCAAGAGCACCAGAGAGAACATAATTGTGACGCCCCCACCAGTTCCGGTAGTACCTATAGCCAATGTAGCCAGAAAGAAATGCAATGATAATCCAGCTATTATAGTTCACAGCAGTGGCTGGAGGCATCTGAATTACTCCAGCTAATGCGACGGGAACTGAGATTAGTCGAATCCAATGATGATCCGGGAAGGCCTTATGAACAAACCAAACTATTAGGGGAGCTATGGCACCAAATAAGAATGCCCAGTTAATGGAAGAGTAGTAACCAAGATCTCCAAAAAGTCTTTCTGGTCCAATTAAACCCCAGATGACAGAGGCATCATAAAACACATGGTCGCCTGGACAAGTCCAAGGGCTGCCAGGAGGAAGCAAGGCTCTATCACAAATATCAGGGACTGTAGCCATAAGCCACCATGCTGTTCCCAAGTGTACCAATGTCGAAATTAGAGTGCCAAGTACCTGATAAAAGATGGAAATCAGAAATGAATCAAAAAGGCTAAAGAAAATCATTTCTAGCACGAGGAACCCAACCTGGGCCATGAACATTGCCCTTGGAGGAATCTTCATGTAATGACCAAGTTTGAAGTCCTGTAGGAAGGTCAGTGCTTGTTTCATACTGATATATCCGTAGACCTTAAAGCACATGTTAGCAACTGGGTATCCCGGATACAAGTATCCAATGATATACTCGGTGATCACATTCAGCCCTGGTGTCTGTTAAAGAATGTGCATATCGGAGTTGTAAACATTATTTTGTGCATTATGATTAGTAATTTTCTGATAGCAAAGGGCCATACTTGGTTTGCCGTGGCAGTGATGACTCCAAGAGGGAGGGTGAAAAAGAAAGCAAGACCACAAGCCAGCAAGACACCCCACCATGGTAACTGCAGTTGCTCATTGTAATATTCACATATAAAAATTGTAGCTGCAATATTTATGACAAGAATGCAAGTGAACCAGTATTCAGGAACTTGTTTGTATTTCCTCATGAGCTTTGTGTGCACATCCATCTTCTTCTCTTTGAAGGCAGACTTGCTTTGCTGCCATAGATCTCTAAACAATAAAGGTTTTAAAATCACGATAGACAATTTTTGGTATATTGCAATATCTGCAGTTTAATGGACTTGAGTAATTACATACAACTTACAGAAAACAGCCATATGAAAAGTGAAACCAAGAATCACACTTATCCCTGGAAAAGTGAAATGGTGCAAGAATGTTTCTTCTTGTTCTTATTTTGCAAGAAAGTTGAGTTTTTACCTAAACAAATATTTGTAGAATCAAAATTGATTGTTAATTCTCCATTGAGCATGCCTATCAAAATTTAACTGATTACTGCAGATGTATTCAGTTGAAGATAATAAGAGCAATGTTCCACTATCTTTGTAGTTTTCTTGCATATTCAAAGAATTTTGAATGTTAGATTATAAAATACAATTGACTGAATCTTGTAATAGAAATTTAGCACCCACAATACTTGTATGGCACTTTTGGAAGAGGATAGAGCATACAAAAAGATTTGTCCAGTCTTATTTTAGAAACTAACCTTCCATGAAAGAGGATTACGTGGACGACAGTAGCAGTAAGGCAGGCAAAACTGAAAGCATATGTCATTGCAAAGAAGGTACTAAGATAAAGAAGGCCCTCGTGTTCATATGCATTCATATCCATGTGGAAGTTTGAATCAACGATAGCAGAGACATTGTATTCTTGTCCAGTTGATGTAAAAAGACCATCTGAAAATATCGGAAAGGTTCTTGCCTTGTAGATATTGAACCAATATGTAAGTGGGGTGACAATGTACATAATGAGAAAATAACCCGCAGCAATATTAGCAGTGGCAAACCAAGGGCTAGCTAGAGGGCTGCCAAGGTACGATGATACGCTTGACCAGTCCAAGCCAAAAGCACCGATCCCCAAGCCATGGAGACCTGAACCAAGCTGTTGAGCTAAAACAGAAGTAGGGAAAATCCAACATAGCCAGGAAATGGAGGTTAGAATTGGGAAAAGATATCCTGGAAAGACATAGTACGCAAAGCTGCAGATGAAAGCAATGAGGAAGAACTGGTTCCGCGTCAATCCACCCTTTGGCCTGACCTCCTTCTCATGAAGTGCCCTATAAAATTTTACCCAAAAAAGAAAATGAATGAATGAAAATGTGAAATGTTCCAATAGGTGTAAATTCACTTGTTTTATTCCATGTAAAACATATTGAGAGGAGCTTCAGTAGCCACATCAAGATTCCTTAGAATAAAACATACCAAAATTATCCAAAAGAAAGTTCATTATGCAATATGAAAACACTAAGAATTTTCTCTCATCAACCAGAATCCATCAGCAGCCTTACAAAGTGATCATTTTTCAATCAGAAGCAGGAAGGCCGTAAAAGGCAAGTCTAGTTTGTGCATCAGAAAGACAGTAAACATCATCAAAATATTGTAATGAGCAAATTAGTCAAGTTCCCTTCATGAAAGAAAAGCTTGTATTGATTAAGGCATGAGAAACTATGTAGAATTAGAATGACAAGCCAAGCAAATGTGATGAAGCAAGATGAGGAAACTTTTCTCGCACTATTCGAAGTCACAGATTTCTTTGATCAATTTGTTTGTTATCCAATCTAAACATCTTCCTAAGTTCCCAGATCTTTAAGAGCTAAAAATATTTAGTTCAGATGTCTCTGCTGTATACGACAATGGTGGATTCAAAATGCCCCAATGCTTGCAGTCTAATGCATTTGTGTTAGGAAGGGATTGCTTTCTCTTATCTCTAAAGTCTAGATCTTAAGGAAATTTATTTGATTGTTGCTCTCATTCATTTACAATGTCCTATGCTACTCTTCCTTCATGTTAGAATCACAAAAACAACAAATTTGAACATGAATAAGTTTTCTATCATCGTGATTATCGATAAAATTGAATAAATAAATAAATATATATATATATGTATATTTATATTTATATATATTTAAAACAACTAATTAAGCAAAACAAATCATAAGGTATGCACTAGGAAAAGTAGGAAATCTGAAACATGCAAACATCAAGCCAACAGTAGAAAAAACATGGATTCTCTAACAGAGTACAGTGCATCAGAGCATACCTGAACAAAGAAACCTGAACGAGATTCTTGGGCCACCACATTTCAGCCGGCTCCACCAAGAATCGCCGGAAAATGCCAGCCCAGCCAAATCCCAAAACTTGAGTGGTTATCACCACCGTCAAGGCCACCCAGAACGTCAAAGCCCGTTTATAAAAAATCTTGACGGCGCTGACAATATGAATCGAATAAGGATTCGCCGCACCGCAATTGGCAAAGATCGTGATCAAGACATGTTCTTTGACATTGAACGGACCCGGATTCAGGCTGAACTCCCACTTCCGTCCCTTAAAGAAAACTCTTTTCGTCAAAGCCGATGCCATGAGGTGTCCAAGCGGCAGAACAGCGATCTGAGCTGAGATAGAACTGATGGACAACGGTTCCCGGCGGTACCAGAAAAATTGGTTAAGAAAAGACAGGAGCGTGCAAGCCAAACTTCCGAGAACCCACATCCGGAAAGTGACCACCGGTGAAGTTGAGTCATCGGTGACCGGTACCGTGAGTGCCACAGGCTCGACGGGAGAATTCTCATCTCCGCATGGTTTGTCCGACGAAGAGGCCCGCGAAGCAGAGGCATCATCTCCTCGATGTATCTCCCCCTGCTTCTCAACTGCATAGAGCAGACAAATTTGAGATGAAAGAAAATGAATGACTAAAGCGATACTTATTAGCTAGCGGAATCTAGTGCCTACTGAGTGGAGCTGAGATTTCTTGAGCCGCCATTATTGGAATCTTGAATGAATCTTGATCACAGGAGATGGGCGTCTGGGAGCATTTGCTGCCAACCGTCGACGATCTAAACGTGTCTGATATTCTAAGAATGTACAGTGGTGAAGAAGGGCCCACCTGAAGTTTCGCTGACCAAAATAATCTTGTAAATTGCTTAGTGTAACTTCTTGCATAAAAATCTAATCAGCATTTCTATAGTGCTAGTGCGCAACATTGCACCTACGATGCGTCGTTTTGTGGATGTCGACCACGTAGAAAAGCCGGAAATCTAAACATAAAAAAGATATACTATAAAGTATAATAATTTTAAAATATAAGAAATGGAAGGTGACGCATTCATGAGAATTCTTAATTTCTGTATTTTTTATAAACTTTAATCTATTTATATATTGTTTAAAGAAAGGTAAATAGATTCATAGCTTGGCGCACTAATTGGTATTGATGGAGCTCAAAAGTAATCTGGACCATCCTGAAACCGTGATGACGTTAGTGGTTACAACCTGAAAAGAAAATGAGGTAAGTCATCGAAGTGGGCTATCGCTCTAGGAAGAATTTCGATATCTAAATCAGTATTTTGAAAGAGTAATCTTGTGTACTTAACTCCAAAAATAATGTCCTCTTCTGTAGACCAGTTATTATTTGATTATATATTAAGAAGAAGTCAGTTACCTCCTTGATTACGACTCTTCTATTACGCGACCGTAGGGAATTAGGATAATCGTAAGATCATATCTTATCTCGCCAATTGCTCCTAGAATCGTAGTGTTTCTCTCGGTTGGGATATCATGTCATTTACGTCTTTAATCAAGAGCTACCAGCTCACTAACAGACCCTTAGACCAACTTCGCGACCTACCAAGAACGTCAAGGGTCTCGATTATCTCTTATGGGGGGTCACATTGAGTGACCGTAGGCTCATGGGAGATGTCTGGAGTCGAACACAATTGGTCGTGGCATAGAAGATGTATGAGACGGATTGAAGCTTATCAGGTCGAAAGTCGTGGCCTGGTAAGACCTCTCATAACCTCATTTAGGAAGTCAATGACCTTGGAGGTCGATAGTAGCAGGTCACACTGCCCACCTTTCCTAGTTGACTTCATGCGTTTGATTTTTAGGTATTCAGGGTTGGAGCCTCAAGCCCATTTGGGTTGACTTTGTCCGGGTTGTCCTTGTGCAGGTTGACTTCATTCGAGTCGTACCCGTTTCTCCCATCAAGTATAATTTTAAAAAAAAACCATTATGATAATGACTATTAAAGAAAGAAGAGTACAGTTACAAAAACAAAAAAAAGAAAAAAATGGTGAAAGTTTCATTTAAATTTTAAGGTGGAAAAAAAGGATCATTGTAACAATTAAACAAAAATAATTTTAAGGTGGAAAAAAAGGATCATTGTACCCTACAAACCTCCGGTCTACATTCCCTTTTTTTATTTTCTCCCTCCTTTTAATAATTAAAAAAAGTTATATTCTTTTTTTTTAAATAATTAACAAAATGTTTAGAAATATGATGAGTTTGAAAAGCTACTCTAAATTAACTTTTATTATAACCATAAATATAAAATAAGAATATAACAACCTAGGAAAATTCATCTAGACAGGAGACAAATGATAACGATGAGAGAAACAAGCATGATCTGGATAGACTAACCCGAATATCTAAAAGTTCGAATCACAAGAGGAAAAGTGGGCACCTACGTTCTTGCCGCTGACCTTAAAATGAGCTTAGAAAGGTCTCACTAGACCGTGACCTTATACCCAGTGAGCTCCAATCCATCTCATATGTCTTCTGTGTAGTGACTAAATGTCTATGACTCCTAGCACATGCTATGAACCTATAATCACTCATTGCAACCTTCTAAAAAGGATAGTTGTGACCTTCGACATTCGCAAGTAAGTCGCGAAGTTGGTTTAAAGGTTGTTAACGAGCTTATAGCTCTCTACAGGAGACATGCATGGCAAGGGATTCCAACTTAGAGAAATTCCACGATTCCATAAGCAATTAATGGGAAACGATCTCACAATTATCCTAATTGCCTACTTTCACGTAATCGAAGAGTTACTAACAACAAGGTAACCTATTATTCGATATATATGATCGAATCACGCACTATTCACAGACAGATTGGGCTGATTTACTTAAAAACTATTATCTTAGAATACTGACTTAGGCATCAGAGTTATCCTTAGGGCGATAACCCACTCCGGTGATCTAATTTTTTTTCCCTTCTTGTTGTGGTTACAGGCACCATCATAGTTCGGGATGACCCGAGATCGTCTCCGAGCTCCATCACTTCTAGCACCATCTGTGGGAAGAACATTCTAAGCCTACTTTCTTCCGTAGACATAAAACAAAACAAGCAAGAATTGTGATGACCCAATCGCAATCAACACTTGTTCAGTCACCACTACATGGTAGATCGCCTAGCAAAACACAATTGCACATTGGAGAAGTAATGTCGGAAGACCTGATATCGATGGAAGATAACAATAATACGAGGCCTGTTGATCAGCAAGAATAGCCAAGACCATCACGGTCTGGATTGTCCTGAAGGGTCCTGGTGGACCATTCATCTAGGCGTGAAATTGGAAAACAAGGACACCTTAACTAGAATAACAGTGGCAATAACCCCAGACCACAAAAATCAAGGGGAACTCAGGTGTCCGTTCTAGCCGACCTCTTGGAATGAATGGTAGTTGCCTTGGAAGGAATATTGGGTAGAAGAGATTACATATCAACGGGGCATAGCCCTATCCCATCTTAGAGGGAAACACAACTACCTCGAGATCAAAGAGGTTGCACACAACCTGGTTAGCCTCTACCTTCAGTAACAAGGAATGACCTCCGATCCAATGTCGAAGGTAGGGAGGCAAGTCTGGCATAGGAAAGATCACAAGGCGAAAGAGTTAACAAAGAGACCCACCCGTGATCGACCAGAGAGAAATCCTATGCAATGGACGGGGTTATGACCTAGGGGACAAACTCAATCGAGCCACCATCTCCCGAGGTCAATGACAAGAAACAAGTCCTGACAAGCAAGGCGCTAAGAACTCCCCCTGGAGGAAAGATACCTCCTCTACATAGCTTGCTTGAAAGAATAGGCAGGAATGCTAGAAAGGTAGCCCTAAATCCACTGAGGAGAGCGACTCTCCCAACGAATCAAGAGAAGAATGGGAACCAGGAAATACAGAGTAGTGTGTGAAGGGAATCGGATCCCGAATCCACCAAGAAACGAATCCGAAGTCCCAGGATTTTAAAAAATTTTCTCACATTGGAGTTT
>JAOXNR010000001.1:18351284-18391277 GCA_028571225.1 Parsonsia alboflavescens | reverse complement strand
TCCAAAGATTCCTGCATAATGGACCAAATCTGACCAAATGCAATGTTTTCCCAAGAGAGATTTAATGCCTTGATCTGTCGGAGGGTTTCATCCGCAAGTTCTTCAGGAACAGAATTAATATATGCCTGTTTGAGACTGGCATCATCAATCTGATTAATGATGTAAAATCTTTTACACATTCGGGCATAATGCTTCTCAAGATCCTTAGGGAGGATGGAACAACATTTCATCTTTAGATATTCTGTCCTTGCAGTTGTAACATCATGGACTGAATCGCCAATGAAGAAACGACGAAGAGTAGCCAAGACTGTTTCAGGATCTGGTTGTTGGAGAAACTGAAGTTGTCGGTATTCTCCCAATGAATTCCAAAAATCTCGGAGAGTTCCATCAAATCTAGCAACAAATCTTTTAAGTACATATTCCCATTCATTTTGTTGCAGATCAGTTGTAAGCCAAGCATAGAGAGATTGCAATCGAGCACGCCACTGTGAAGGAGGGATATCATCAAGTGAGAATTTTGTGGAGATTGGTTCAGTGTGAACTCTGGGCTGAGGATTAGGTCGGAAATCAGGGATTTCTTCCGGTTCTTCTACTTTGGGTTCGGGACCCATCATGAGTAAGTCAAAAGCAGAGAATGGATCAAACTCATCAGAAACAGTAGTCTCGGAATCAGATGATTCAGTGGAATCGAGACTGGGAAAAGTATTTCGAGACTCATCAGGTTGGTGAAGCTTATTGAGGAAAGAGGCAAGAAGATTTGGCTTTTCTTCAATAGTGTAAAGTGGGGCTTTTGATGAGGCGCCAATTATGGGATCATCAGGAGGAGGAGCGGGAGAAGGAGCTGAGAGAGGAGGTGTTGGATTTAGAGGGGTTTTTGGTGGAGGTTCATATGGTGGGATTGGGTTGGTGGTCTTTGGGATTTTAGGTTGTTTTCCCCATAAGGCAAGAGCGGGTGAGTATGAGACCGCTGATGTTGTGGGTAAATCTGGGATTTTGGAAGGTATTTGTGGGACACCCACTCTTTGCAAAAATTCAAATTACACATTGGAAGCAAAACTACTTGCAAACTTCCTTAAATTATAAAGAAATAAATAAGCCGTAAAATAATGCGAGACTGCTGATGCATATCATTAACTCAGATAACAATAGAAAGAATAATTGGAGTTGGGTGTGTATGTATTCATGGGACAAAGTTAATTCTAAAGCAAAGACACTAGCCACTTAAAAGATGCAGGTTCCAAGTGCCCAAGCCCTCAGTTGTCTGGTAGCATAGGAATCCATATGCTGCACTACTGAATTTTATCTACAAGAATCTGTATGACGATGCTTGTTTAAAAAAACTACTTTGGACCATTGGATGTTATCTGCACCACTGTCATATAATTGCCTGTCATATAATTGCCTGTCATATCACCCAGCAACTTCGACCAGCAAAAAATAGTTGATACTGTCAGAGGAACCCGGAGATTATCCAGAGGATACTGGAGACCGAATGCAAGGACTTGAAGATAATATTGCAGCATTGACACTAACGTCTTCCAGCAGACTCGATATATAGATGCAGGTTACATCTTAAATCAAGAGATGGAACAATCCCACTCTAACACTAGGTTGTTATGTAGCACTATTTACTGTTACTGCAGTTTCAAGCTAAGTAGCTAACACTCTCCTGCCTCCAATCCCCAACCATCTCATGACAAGGATAACCTCTAGTTTCCAGTTCTGATCATAGAAGAAACGAATGATTTGCTAAGTAGTTGGCCTTGACAATGCTTTGGACTCTTTGTTTCCTTCTTCTGGCATTCATTAGTGCAAAAAATTTACGCTCTACAGAATTATGGTGAGTATTACACTTAATGTGCAACAGTCTACCTGAATTTCAATCCATTAATGCATTGAGTAAGGTTCATGATTGTGGAACATTTATAAAGTTGCACACTAAAATTTGCCCAATAATTTTGTGTTAAGCAAAACCATGAAATACCCATTTTACGTAAGATAAGACTCTTATAAACTTAAAAAAAAAACGTCCAAAGCAATTGGTAAAAGATAGAAGCATGGCAGCATCAGAGGAAATGCTAAAGAATAAACCTTGAATTAAATGGCCAATTTTGTGAACTTTGCCATAAACAATCCACTGGTATCAGATGTCAAAGGATCAAAACGAAGAGTGTTCGGTATTCGCCCAGTCCTGCAAGGCCAAGTTTTTGCAGAATCTATCTCCACCAATTCTGTAACCAAGAAAAAGTACATTACTCCAGAGAACAGGATTATGGACACAGGATTATGGACAACAAATATAGATGATCTAAATTACAAAGAATGGCATTACTTGTTCCTCCAGATATCACACAACAGAAAGATGACTACCATACTATAAGGCAAAAGGAGTTCCAGAAGCCGGAAATAGGATATCAAGAGCATTTGAAAGTCCAAAATTAACAACGAAGAATACAAAGAGAATGAAGGTGAAGTTCCTTCAATTTATTAGTCTTCATCAGACCTATTAATTGATGTCATTAGCATGATGTTCTGAAGTTTAATACAGATCTTTCTTCTTTTTTTTCGCAAGTTGAACACCCGTTGCAGAGTTCCATATTATGAGCCTAATCCTTAAATAATCCTAGAACAGTAAAAAAGAAAGAAACATCATCAGATTTCAAACTTCAAAGACTAGAAATCTACCTGCAGAAGCATTGTGTGAGAGGAACTGCACCACTACATCTTCATTCTGAGAAAAGGTCAAACTGCTCCATAACAAGACAAGAAGTCAAACAATAATTAATGAGAGAAATTCGACCAGATACAATGAAAAAGTAACTTCTGCCAAAATTACATAACCCACACCTGCAAGTGCTATAGACAAGGAACCCACCAACTTTAAGCAGCCGGAAACCACTAGTTAGTAGTTCAAGCTGGAACATTGAGAAGAAAATGAAGTGTCAATGATGACATAACGAATTCTTTGGAGAACCCCAACCAACTTTTTATTGAAAAGCAAACTCAAGAAACTGGGAAATATTTTTGTCCGCTGAGCCAGTGGAAAATTAAATTATAGCATAATCCTTTGCTTTCATTGTCAGATGGGAGACATGTCAAGACCAATAGGGAAGATAATGAAGCAAGAAACTCCTGCTTAGCAGAATTTTGTAGACAGAAAAAACTAAGGCACGTCTACAGGATTGTAATACACATAAAATACAGTAAGATGTGTTTAAAAGAATCCTTGCACACCTGAAGGACAGTCAAGTCATCAGTTCTCTCTGCATCTAGTACACGTCGCCTGAGAGTGTCCCAGCCCCATTGTTCAAATTTCTGGATGTGTCTAATTGATCCATCATGTGTGCATTCTGCATCCACGAGGACCTGTCTTAAAATCCAAAGTAATCAGTAACTTTTTAGAAGAGACAAAAAACAGGGTAGTACAAAATTAATTCAAACTACTAATAAATGATGATTCACACATTAAGACGCAAAAGGATAACTAGCTGTAGTGCACCTTATCATAGCCATAATGAGAAGCCTCGCTGCTTGTCACACTTCTATATACTTCCTCTTTACTAAACCCAACAACTCCAGAATCTTGTCCATAATATATCAGTTCTGGTTCTTGAACTCCTGAAAGTAACTTAGATCTATTTTCTCTGCCTTTAATTGCCTGTTTCCTTTCTTTCCAGGGTCTCCGCGATGTCCACTCCTTGTATGTTTCTGACTTTTCTGCAGATGTGGATTCACCTATTAAATACATAAAAATTCATGACCCTTAATGTGAAGAGATGATTAATGATAAAAAATATATATCTAAGAACAAAGGAGAAACAAAGTTTGTCATTCTGACAAGAAATTTTCAGTTTACTCACATGACATGGAGTCTGAATGAATCCTGGTAGGAATAAAGGAAAACTTTGTGCCATCAGCAACAAAAAGACGACAACGATCCCCAAGTGCATATTTCTGAAGCATAGTTCGACAGGCAGCTAACCTATGTCTTACTATATCAACACCAGTTACTGAACCCGAATTGGCAAGAAGGTCCAATATCATACAAAGTTTAGCACCTGAAAACAATCATGTGGAAATCAAAATCCAGAATCGTTAAACCTCGTGATATTAAACAATAGAATTGGCACAGCATTGTGACCTAAACTGTGCTGGTAAATATAGACTAGGGTAGGTTGGATGTGAACTTGTGACAATGCTGTGCCAATTCTATATTTACCATGGTGTATGATGGCCAAGCTTATGTAAGAAACTTTTTGGAAACAGCAAAGGAAATTTTCCACAATCTCCAATTCTGATTGAGATGTCAGAAGCACATATTGATAACAGCTTAATTTCCAAGTTATTTAAAGGATAACAGAAACTCATTCAGATGCATGTCACAGAATCATCCTGGACTGTCATAAAAAGACCGGAGGAGGCCCGTGAAACAGGACAGCTTTTTTGGGATGAACTCAATTCCAGGAAAAGGAGGCTTTGCTGTTTTTCCCCAGGGAAATCACACACCATGATAAATTTCAATGTGCAGGAATCATACAGGTCTATTGGCTAAGAGTTCATAAAAGTTCTAACAATAAGAAGAAATATACAACAAAAGGATCAAAAAGAAAAGAAGGCAAGCCGAACTTGGCATGAGGTTGAACAAATAGGCTAGATATGAGATCAACCCAATCATTTTCAGTACTCGATGAGGAAACCTTTTTACCAGGTGCAGCACAGAGATCAAGAATGTGATCTCCTGATGAAACATCCAAGGCAGAAACAGCAGCTCCAGATGCTGCATCAATTCCATATATCTAAAGGACAAAGCAAATAAGTTTGTTAAAACAATATCAGGAAAATGTGCAAGTTTGTGTGTATGTATTAGAATCCAAATAAAGCTAGTCAATAGGTGAAGCACGCTCATAATAAATGCTGTTGACTCAGACAAGAAAAAAATGGCAGAATAAGGAGAAAAGTATATCTAGGCTTTTGAATTGGAAAGCCAGAAAAACATAGAATCTACTTTTAACAATTCTAAAGCATAAAACTAAAGCAAGAAAACTTGTTATTATGCAATTATTTTACATATCAGAAATACAATGAAAGAATATCTTCAAAACTAACTTTGAATAAAAGAAATCTCATATATCTACATTTATACAATAAGGGAACCTAAGATGAATCCTCCAACCTGTAAGATAGACATATTAAGTTGACACTACATTGTCAGGCTCAAAATTCAAATGATCACCTTTCCTTCTCGATATGACTTGGAGCTAGCAATGCGGATATCAGGTGGGATACGGTAGAACTTGGGCAGCCAAGACAAACTTTCAAGTGTGCATTTGATCTCGGCCTCAATTTCTTCAACGTGAGTTTCATAACCAGGCTTTAATCTATCAATGATGGGAACAACGCAGAAAGACAGGTTAGACCAAAAATAATTTGATGCCTGCATCAATGCAAGATTAAATAGAACTCCAAGAAAAATCTTCCAATTCAAGTAACAAAAGCAGTTTCTTTAGAAAAGTCAGCTATTTTACACTTGGATCAATACTAAAAGAAAAATGCATAACTGAATACATGTTAAAGGAGTGAAGTTCACGGTAAACTGCTCAATACTAAAGTAAAATGTTAAAAAATGCTAATATACTTTACCTAACATAGCGAGGGATAGAATCAGTGGCAACATAAATCGAAGGGTCCAGCCCATTCTCACTAAGAAAGTCAAGAAAAGCATCCGGCAACTGCAAACTTTTACCACTAGAAGAGGAGGCTTCTACATCCATCTCAATTAACCATTCAGACTGAAAACTTTTTCTTCCAAGTTTAACTAAACAGTTGAAAAAAAAAAAAAAGAGAAGAAACTCCATTAATTACAAAGAAATACAAAACAAAGTAGAAACCTAGTCTTGGAGCAGTGAGAAAACAAGCAGTTAAAACACAAACTAAATCCAAAGTTTCCTCTGCTTTTGCGTGTATTTAAGCCGATAAATTCTTCTATTTAGGGTAAAAACATCATAGATTTTGATTACACCGTTTCCATCGAGCTAACCTTCTTCAGCCTTTCTGTGATTTTCCGCGCGTTCCTCTGCCTGAGGGATTTTTACGCGGAGGAAGAGTTGCGAAATGCAGCGAGGAATGCCACCGGAAAACCGTAATTGTCAGCCTTAGTCTCTGCCCTTTACCAGTTCTGCAGCTTTCGCCCCTAATATTTTTCTTTTCCTTCACGACATTTTAGGCATTTTCACTTTTTGGCTGGGTTTGATTTGATTTGGTTCAATTTTAAAAAATGGAATTAATAAATATACCAAATGGATTGATCAATTTCCATTTTATCCACTTTCTAAAAATATTTCAATTCTATCCTATTGGATTGCCCTAGTTTCAATCTATACCCAAAAGTAAAATTTAACATTTTTGAATAATAAAAATTATATCAAAAATGAAAAATTACTTCCTTACCATTATATCCAAATCGAGACAAGGGCACAGACTGTTCTTTTTCTTCCCATTTCGAAACCAACTTCCCACCTTCTTCACCACCAAACAACTAAACTCTCAAGTTTCTCCACTCTTTATATTTCTTCTACTCTCACCCATTTTCTTTCCTTTCTTTCCCTTATTTCCCTTCTTCCACTCTCACTTTCTTTCCCTTCTTCCCCTCTATTTTCTTCACTCCTAGCCGAAGCTACCCCTCATTCCCTCTTCACGACACACTCCAGTAGAGTCCACACTCCCGCGACAGTGCCATTCATCGGTAGATCACTTCATCATCATCGTCGTCACTGCCATTACAGGTAGGTTTTCTTCAAAGTTAAACTTTTATTTTGTATCGAATATGCTCAATGTTGTTTACATCGATTTTGTATTTTGTTGAAACTGTGTTGCACGATCGAGCATGAGTTTTAATTTTGTATCTCGAAATGGTTTGATTGTATCTCAAAAGGGTTTGATTTTGTCTCAAAATGTTTCTTTGTGTCTGAACTGTTCGATTGTGTCTCGAAAGGGTTCGATTGTGTCTCGAAAGAGTTGATTGTGTCTTGAAATGTTTCTTTATGTCTCGAATGAGTTTGATTGTGGCTCAAAATGTTTGTTTGTGTCTCAAAAGGGTTTGTTTGTGTCTCGAAAGGTTTAGTTTGTGTCTTGAAAATGTATAAATTATGTCTCGAAATGACTTAGTGTCTAGAAATGACTACTGTGTGTTTCGAATTGTTTACACTGTGTCTCGAAATGTCTGTCGTGTATCTTGAAAGAAATGTAATTGAAAGGCTAAATTAATTTAGAAACATTATATCTTGAAATGTGTTGAGTGTGTCTAGAAATTATTTCTGTGTGTCTCGAAATATTATGTGTCTCGAAATTCTTTATTAACTAATTTAGAAATTGTAGAAATATGGATCCCACCCATCACACCTTTCAATTCCGACAAGATCCCATAGTGCCTTCCGAGAACATGCTTTACGCACATGCCAAGTTTTTTATCGTTACATAGACTGTGGACTTGCTACAGTGTCATAGGGCACTGGAGCGTTTTGAGAGGGGGCCTTTTGGATACATGGTGGATCTTCCTGTTTATCGTGGAGGGTACTATTGGCTGCCCTGCATATCTTGAGAAGAGAGGTCATTCTAGAGGGTGCCCAACCTGACAAGATGTGGTTCCTCATTGGAGACTGGTTACACAGACTGGGCCTAAAGGAATATGCTCTCATCACCGATCTACGTTATGGGATAGTGAACCGACATATTATTGAGAGGGGATTAAGTCATGATGGAGCCATGGCTCCATTGATTGGGGTGAATCCAATTCCTCCATGGATAGTCTTGTGAAGGTGGAAAGATATGGTCGTGGGACAGCTATTTGTCGATGGTGCTCTCAGACTGGCATACAACATCATCATAGGTCATTGAATATTGATCCGAGAGTAGACTGCAGACATACTCTTTTACTTATAGAGGATGTTGGATGAGTTGGAGGCAGCAGAGTTGTTCCCATGGGGAACGATCGGGTGAAGCCACACAGTGCACTCCTATCGACGGGCCATCTAGGAGGACTCCCAGAAGAGACACTTGTACGCCAACTCTTGGGTGTTGCTGGTAAGTTTTCATATTATTAATTACATTCGTTTATCAATGGTGTTTTTAGACTCTCTAAAAAATGATTTGAAATTCTTTTATTCTTATCTTTAATTAGTGGTGGGCATATGATCACTTTCCATCCCTGCATCCTGAACTGTGTAAGGATGCCCAGGCTTCGACTAGACGTAGTTGCTCCCATGCAGGGCCACGACACCCGAGGTGTCTTACCCTTCAAGGTCCCCAATTTGGGAGAAGGGAATGGCCCCAACTACCTGACCAAGTAAGTTAATACTTTATCAATGTTCACTTTCATTTATAAATTAGTTATTATCACTAAATCAAACTGCCAATCATAGGCCCATGCTAGCTCCCCGTATATCGAGGCTTAGCAGAAGCAGCTGTACTAAGCCGATTTCAACCGCATCCCACATATTGCAGTGACATGCTGAAGTAAATATCTACCCAACTCATTCTGGGGGGCATGCAGATAGGGATTGCCGGTTCCGCCATTCGATCAAGTAAAACTAATCTCAATTTTCAAAATTTAAGTGAATTTTATATAAAGCTAAATACGAAGATCATTAATACTTTATTTTTATTTTATTTTAGATTCCACATCCTGATCGGGGTTCGGCTTAGTAGAAGATTGATCGAGATCATTCGATCTCACAGTCGAGTCCTTCGACAGAGGACCTGGAGAGCAGGCATCCCTCTCCCATCCCTTCTCCACACGAGAGGAGCCTACATCAGGTATGTACCTCTTCCTAATTAAATAAACTCCCCCTCCCCCCGCGTGGAAATGTTTACAGGTGGATTTTAACTCGGTTTTATAATTACAATCGCCTTCGGTGGCCGATCTACCCATGGCCAGGGTTAAGGTCCTGTTGTAGCTGCTTGGGGATCAATTACTCCAGGGGTTCACCCAAATCGGGACAACGCAGGCTAGCATCCTAGAGCGACTCACCCATATCAAGCGTAGGCTCGATGTGCTAGAGAGGGATGACAGTGGTGGAGATGCTCTGCCACTACATGATTCCCCTTCGCGGGCCACCCCCTGCTCGATATCTCCCATAGTCCCTCACAACACCGTCCAGGTAAATGTAGTATCAAAACCCGTATTAAATTTAGTTAATTTTTTTATCTAATTTTTAATTTGAAAATGTTTCTTCTATTTTTTACATAATAGGTCGATGCACAAGTAGAGGATCCAGGAATACCTCCGGCTCCAACTCCAACTCCAACCCCTCCAGCTTCGACTCCAGCTCTAGTTGCCACTATCCAAGTAAAATTTGGATCATTGGATCGTAAATTTTAGTCTCAGTTACTCATTCCTTTTATTATTAAGTAATTCTCATATTGAGTAATTCATTTTATTAGGAGCTTGGTTGTTCACGTAGGGCCAAGGTCCGTCCGCAGGTGTACAGTCATCTTATGCCGAGTCGTCAAGGCCAAGCAAGAAGTTGAGGATGAAAGCGACGAAGACGACTCGAGTAGAAGAGGTGCAGAGGGAGATTCTGCCTACCTTCGTGGACCACTCCATTCCAGACCGGGCATGGTTGGATGACTTTTGCAGCTTTGAAGGTTCAGATGGGTAATTCACTTTCTTTTGATGATTAATTTGCATTTTATAACTTTTCCGATTTATTGTTCTAATCCAAATTTTTTTTATAGGCACACGATCGGGGGGACCATGTCATTTGTTAGGGCTGACCTTACGAGGGTCAAGATGCTAACGGAGTACATCGAGGACAACTTGGTGGACGAGTTCATGGCTTCATAGCGGTGGCCCCATCACTTTACCCTAGTCGGTTCCGCTTCGCACTCGCAAGAACATACTTATAAGTATATAGTTCAAAAAATTATATTGATCTCTATTTCATTTATTGTAGTTACAACATCGATTTTTAACTAACTCCAATTACATAGCGTTCTCTGAGAGCAGTGGGACGAGATGAATGCATCTGGAGCGAAACCGGTCCCATGTCTTTGAGGACTATGTCACTGGCTGGGTTGGGGGAGATGTTGGCACAGGAGAGGTAGGAAGGTGGGACGCAATAGAGGTATTTAACTTCATTTTATACATAACTCTTGGTTTAAATTATGATTTATTCTATAGTAATTGATTTAATATTTGTATTGTGTTGTATATAGATATTGATGCCCTATTGCCACCATAAGTATTGGGTGTTACTTCGGATCGATCTTCACGAGTCTCGAATCACGTTGTATGATCCGAAACCATCGACCGAGGCGAAGGCCTCTTGATTTGACTTGACGGAGCTGGTCCACTTGATGTTTCCACGATTACTCTGGCAGGCTAGATTTTATGATAGGACAGACAGTTTCTCGATCGAGATGTTCATCGCAATTTTACTTGACCCACTTGACAGCTCGGTGCACTCCATCCCTATTCAACCTGACGTAGCCAGCTGCATGCTTATGTGTGTTATTTCATGTCACAACAGATGAGGAGGCATGTTAAGGAGATGCCCAACTTGCCTTCTATGACCTCTATAGCATAGTGCATTAGGGATAAAATGGCCTGTCTCATGCTGCAATTTAGCAGATAGGAGATGACTTTGTACTTTTTTTTTTAATATTATAAATAATATAGTAATGCAATGTAAATTTTTTTGTTTTTATATTATGTCAATGAAAATATTTTTTTTCTTCTTCATTTCTTCAATCTTTATCCAAATGTCAATTTTAACATTTTTGGGTAATAAAAATTATATCAGAAATGAAAAATTACTTTCTTACTGTTATACCCAAATTGAGACAAGGGCACAAACAGTTCTTTTTCTTCCCATTTTGAGACCGACTCTCCACCTTCTTCACCATCGAGACTCTCCACCTTCTCCACTCTGCATTTTTCTTCCGCTCTCACCCATTTTCTTTCCTTTCTTCTTCTTCACTCCGAACTGATGCTGCCCCTCCTTCCTTCTTCGCGACACACTTCGATAGAGGCCACCGTCCATGACGATGCCATTCACGAGTATATCACCTCATCTTCGACACAACATTACCAGTAGGTTTTCTTCACACTTGAACCTTGATTTTGTGTTGAATATGCTAGAATGTTTAAGATTTGGTAGTTGGCAAATGCAAAGCTTCGGTAATGACATTGTGTATTTTCGTTTCTTGTAGAATTAATTTTGTTTTGAAACCTTGAAATGTATCGAATGCCTGTGTTGTTTAACTTTGATTTTGTATTTTGTTGAAACTGTATTAGATCATGCATGGTTATGAGTTTGAATTTTATGTCTCTAGATGTTTACTTTGTGTCTCGAAATATTTACATTGTGTCTCGAAATTTTTACTTTGTGTCTCGAAATGTCTACATTGTGTCTAGAATTGTTTACATTGTGTCTCGAAATTTTTACTTTGTGTCTCGAATTTTTACTTTATGTTTCGAAATGTTTACTTCGTGTCTCGAAATGAAAGATTTGTGTCTCGAAAGGAATGGTTCGTGTCTTGAAATCATCAATCCTTGAATCAAAAATTTTTACACATCACTCTATTATAATTTATTTCACCAATTTCATGACCGCAGAAGAAGAATAAGATATATGGATGAGAATAGAGTTGAAAGAGATTGGACCAATCTTCAAACTGAATTGTTGGAGCTGATTGCGTCCCAGCTCTAGGTTGTTGAAGACTTTCAGTTGGTATGTACTTCATGGAACAAAATAGGGAAGGCCTATAGAGCTACCTATTATGCTCGTTGTTGTAGAGAAATCTCGCTTTTATGGGACGGTTTTAGATCTTTGTTGGCTGATGCAGTATGCATTCGGGACTAAGATATGGAGTAGAGATGTAAGATGTTATCATTGGAGAACTTCAAATTTTGAAAAGCTTTTGTTGGAATCATAATTGTTATTCTATTTGATTTTGTTGCAAATAGTATTGGATGTGACTTCTGCATTCACTGTGCTCGGTCAAGTTAGACGATTGTGACCTCAATTCAATGACAAACATTCAATTTAAATTAAAAGATAAAATTCACTGTTTGTTAAAATATTAACATTCACTGTTTGTTAATGTTTTACGGTTTAGGGTTTAGATATGACCACTTGTGTCACTGACAAATTAAATGACAAATTCACTGTTTATTAAAATAATAACATTTATATGTCATTAACCATGTTAACATTGATATCTCTGGCATAAAAATCCACACCCTCCACAGAGATATTGGCCTCAACATTAACAAAATTTGCTGGCGGTTCATGATTTAAATCAGTTAATGCTGGATCATTTTCCTCTAGATCTGGGGCTTCCTTGTCGGGAGCATTTGGAGAGGTGACACGATTATATCTTTTTCTCTTATATATTATACACGTTTTCCTTCGACAGTATTGTTCATTTCGAGAGAGGAAGCAAGCCTCTTGTGGTCTTCCGACAGACCTTCTGCTTGTAGGAAGATTGACAACCACGTCAACCATATCTATAATTGAATTCAAAGTAGAATACAGGGGCACATGGTGGATCGAAGGTGCATATGCTATTCTCAGTTTTTCCATGTCAAGTGAATGACCACGACATAGAGTGTAATAATGAGTCTCATTTTCTCTATAAAAGAATTAAGGTAAATGAATTGTGAAAATATCTAATTACATGCTTATAGAATTAGAAAAACAAAAAGAAAAAAGAAAAAAAAATTTTCCTTTAATTTCAAGGTTCAACCACTTATGTCTCGAAATAACCAATATGTTTCGCAATATGTACTTGTGTCACGAAATACACACTTTGTATCACATAAGGGGATTTCGAGACATAATTATCACTTTCGAGACCGAGTAGTAAATTTCGTGATACAAATATAATTTGTGAGTCTCGAAAGGACCTTTTTTAAAAAATAATAAAATCTCGAAATTCCCCCATTGAATCTCGAAATGTATCAATGTGCCTCGAAATGTGACAGATATATCACGAAATGGACAAAAAATTAATTTTACCTGGCAACTGCAATGACATGTTTGTAATATATCTCTAATATCAACAGGTCTTCCAGAGGATATCCACCACAATATTTACTTAATTTGGTGGATTTCCCACGACGCATTCCTATCTATCCCGAATGCATGTAGTCCGTAGCATTTCCAGGTCTACCCTCACAGCTTCTTCCTCAATTTTTTTCACAACTCACTTGATGATAATATCAGGCATTGTAGTTGTTGCTTCCCTACGTTTGTTGAACCAAGTCTGACACAAGCTCTTAAAAAACTCATGTGCAGATTTAATGGGCAACTTCCGAGCCTTCTTGATTGCGTGGTTGAAGGACTCAATGATATTACTCATCATTTGGTTGTAGCAATTCTTTGGATAATATGCATGTGACTAATCCGGACGTCCCACCTCGACATCCAACCATCGATGAACTCTAGGGTGTATAGTTTTAATGTCTCTAAAGTACAAGTCACATGTCCGCTTGTCATAGGCATATGTCGTACTTTTAAAAAGGAGTGCAGCTAAAGGATTTTTGCACTTTGTCTTCAAGTTTTCCTTCAAGTGTAGATAACAAAAGGTATGTGGAACCTCGGGCTATACTCTCTTCACTACATGTAGTATGTCTTTGTGTCAATCAGATGCAATAACCAAATCATTCCGTAATCCATATGCATTTCGGAATATTCTCAAGAACCACTCCCATGAATTATTGCCGCCCTCCTCTCCAAACCCAAAAGCAAGGGAAAAGTTTGCCCGTTTCCATCCGCACAAATAGCTACATAAACTTTTCCAACACACACTTTCAAGTGTGTTGCATCTATGATAATTACAGGCTTCATGCACTTGAAACCTTCAATCGAAAGACCAAGTGCACAGAATGAGCTCAAAAACTAATAATCTCGAGAATGTATATTGGTCACCGTCCCCGATATTACACGCTCTAATATGTCGAGGTATGCCGGTAGCAGTTTGTATGAGTTTTTTGGAGTTCCATATACTATGTCTTTTGCACGTTGTAAAGATCGCAAAGCCTTGGTATATCTGAGCTTCACACCATTATTCTCTAACATGTCTTGAATCACATTTTTAGAGGTGTGATTCGCATCGACGAGTTTACCAGCGTACATACGACCAATCGTTGCTAAACTTACACTCCTGTTTTGGCTTTGCTGTAGAGTTTGGATACAAGTGTGACCCAAGACAAACTTGTGAATAACTCAAATCTGGTATCCAACTCTACAATCTACACTTATCATGAAAAGTACAATCTTTTTTGTACTTACATCGTGCCTCAAATCTTCCTTTATCCGAACGTATCACGTGATATGGAAATCGATTATTGAATGAATATTCACCAACTGTTGCTACCAATTCCTCATTGTTAATAAAGACTGCATCTTTTCCAATGAAACCCACTAGTGGAACACTATCATCTTCCGAAAAATGCACCTCTTCGTCGTCAGTCTAGACCATGTTTGCAAAATGAGTAGAAAGGTCCGGTATAAATTGCTCAAATGGAATCACCTACCTCATCCCATCGTGGAAGTTGGCATCATCATCATCAGCCTCAACGCTGCAAATATATTTTTCATCGTATTCATAATTATCATCTGTGGGAATATATCCAGATGTCCCCACTTCATCATTTGCATCAGTAAATTCCTCCCTTGCATGATCATTTGGACCAGATAGATAATTACCACTAATATCACCACTGATGCCACCCTCGTAAGTTCTCTGAATTTTGTTCACGACCACAACTTTAGGGTCCCCTTCCCCCTTCAAATACATGATGTCGTGCCTATCTTCAATCTCTATTAATTTCATACTTCCATCACAAAATTTAGAAGCCATTGACATTTGTATGTCAAATTGCTTTAAGTCAATCTTCATGCAATCTGAAATAGTTTTCCTAAAACCTTCATAGTTCACTTCGGCTAGTATGACTATTGGATACACCCTTCCACTTAGAGAACCTCGTGAACAGCAATCCTCATGTAATCCATTTCTGCAAACAATACAAAGAAACCTATATATCTCGAAATACTCTTATCCGTCTCGAAATACCCAATATGTGTCTCGAAAGTCCTCTTTCTGGTCTTGAAATCCACTATATGGTGTCTCGAAATCACCTGAACATGTCTCGAAAACCAATATCTCCTGTCTAGAAATACCTAAATCAAGTCTCGAAACCCTCTATCTCGTGTCTCGAAATAACTAAATCAAGTCTCGATAGCAATTTCTTGAAATAAACATATCATGGTTCGAAATTTACTCACTTCGACCGAAATCTCTACAATCTCACATTCGTTCCTTACTCTTGCAATCCAAATATGAGCCAGAAAAACAACAAAGAATGAACAAACCTAGGCTTCCAAACACCAAAGAAAAAAAATAACAAAGAAACAAACCGAACAATGTACCTTTGAACTTCTCCTACCTTCGTCTTCTTGATTTCGGAAAACAAAAATCAACAACTAAACACAATAAAATTTGGTTTTTTTCTTTCTCTCCTACAAGGGAATGGTTTTTTGAGCAATTTTCTTAGTTATGGTTCAAAACTTCTGATCGAATTAACAATGTTAGTTGTGGTTTCTTGAATTCATTTTACAGGCTGTTGAGTTCGGTTGTGTGTGTTAAATGTTGAGGGATAAGATAGTAAATGTATTTAAAGGAGAATAAACGTTAAGTTTTGGGTTTTTTTTAAAAAAAAAAATTAAAAGTCAAAATGAGTATAGAATGAAAAGTTAATTTTAAATATGAGTAATTATGAAATGTTGTGAAGAAATAGATAAATAAAAAATTACTATTTCAATTTGGATAAAAATGAAAACAACCCTTTTTAAAATAATGAAATTAAAATCAAACTGTTCAAACCATTCAGCTATGAGTACAGTTTGCATTCGTTACATATTTTTTTATTTCAATAAATTACGAATAAATAAAATGCTTAAATCAATAGATAAAAAAACTCCTTATTTTTAATAATAGAACACGGTAAAGTTAAAATAATATAAATTAATTTTAATTATGAACTTTCAACTATCGTTTTAAAGTTATAAATATTTTTTATTCAAATATATTATCATGAGTTTGATTACCTATAGAACTATAAACTTAAAAAATAAGTCAATATTGATAATAATTTTGTTAAAAGATGTTGATTAAAGAATGATTATATATAGAGTCTCTTCAAGGACATCCTAGTGGATAGAGTGTCAATCTTGCAAACCATGAAAATTGATCTGAACATCGCTAAAAAAAATAATTATATATAGAAGATAAAACATGGTTTTTTCTTAGAAGATAAAAGTATAGAATGAAAAATATAAATATAAATACAAATAAATTGGTTTTGATTTAATTCGATTTAAAAATAAAAATTTTTAAAATTGTTTTAAGTTAATATAATCTCTTTAGGATAAATTTTTAAATGTTCCCACATTATTTTTTCTACTATAATGGTGATCCTATATGATTTTAGGATCTGTCATGAGGATTCAAGCCACCGATTTCCAATGACTTTTGATTTCCGGGGGAAGTCCCTTGCGGGCGAAACCCCGCCCACAGGCACGGAGGCCCCACGTGCCAGCGGGGGTACATCAGGGATGTGCACGAGAGGGCAGAGGACTGACGGAGAGGACGCAACGGGGGACAATGGCCGTTGGCAGAGCCAACGTTTAGAGCTTACGTCCGACGAGTGTCGAACCCCCGCCTGTCGTTGGAGCTAACCAAACGTCACGTCAGCCTTACCAACTCGCCTATGCCCCTGGGGGCTAGCGATTTCCAATGACTTCTTCCATAGCAGAGTGGATCACGTGACAAGTGCCAGATGAAATTAAAGGAACAAATTTGTCCATTGACCTTCTAGGTGCCCTACTTATCCCACCCACACGTGACAGGCACTTGCTGAAATTAAAGGGGCAAATTTGTCCATTTAAATCTTGATGCCCTACTTATCCCAACCAAATTAGAACCAATTCCCTTTCCAACTGAAGAAGTAGTTCTTACAGCAGTAATAACATTCCAGTCACCAACTAACCAAATTGAGCAAACTTGATAGATTCTTAGATAAGGCAGCAATCACCAGGAGCTTGGCCTCAGACCCTCAAATAATGCATCAAGATCCACCCAGAGTGTGCCTCCTCTAGTCCAATACCGGTAACGGTAACACATTTGCAGAAAATCAGTTTTTTTAACTTTTTTTAAAATCAGTTTTGTCAAAAAAAATTTCATCATTTTTAATGAAATCAAATCTAAATTTTCTATGAATCATAGACTTTACATAAGATAAGATAAGAAAATGGCACAATTTGATCCCCAAGAAATTTAGAAAAAACAAGTTCAAAGTTGAGTCGTAACTGAACCCTTAAATCAACCCAAATAAATTGAAACTTTTCAAGTCCTAATACAGAAAAACTTTTAGTAAAAATTCGTCTGCAATAGGTTGAAGTGATTTGTTAATTTTCTTTCACTTTTTTTTTTTAATATTTTTTACTCTCTCCGTTCAGAATTGAATGTTCATTAAAAATTAAGAAGTTTTTTTGACTTTTATATAATTTACTACTCTATCTTTCTCCTCCTTTATAATAGTTAGAACTATCAAAATAGATTGAGCCTTTGGGACTCGTCAAACCTTATCCCATATTTTTGAAGGGTTAAATTGAAAAAATATGACCTCAATTGCATCAAAGACTTTTCAATCCATTTCTTAAGGATCAATGGCTAACAAGGATTTCAAAAGGGATGGACTGGGCCGACCCTTGGGCCAAAAATATTAAAAAAAATCTCTAATTTATTATTCTTATCTAAAGTTTGTCTTAAATAAAATTTTCCCTTCTTATGCATGCTTGCAACCCACACTCTCTCTTTTCTGTTTTCACTTTTTTTGTATGTTTGGTTTGTATTTAATTTTCTCCATATTTTTTAGATTTTCCTATTCAATTTGTTTAACTCGAAATCTATATTTGATCTACGTGCTAGTCAATCCATCCATTAAAGCATCTCCAAAGCAACAAAGATTTCAACCACTAAAACTACAAACGGAAGAACAGTGACTAAGGTGAAGTTAGAGTCCACATTTGATTGACGAGTCAAAATTTAGAGAAAACAGTTTAATATTTAATCGAGAATAAATGTAAATAATATAAAAATCATATAAGTTATAACAGAAAATTAATTGAGTGCAAAAGGTAAATAAGTAATAAATAAATGTCCACAGTATATGGTTCATTTTAGTTATGGGTTCCAACTCTTCTAATACAATTTTTAACTTACACGTGTTTTAAAATAAATAAAAAATAAGCGTAAGTTTTTTTTTAGTATACTAAAAAAAACCCAAAAGATCTAGAGCCATGAATAAAATATAAGTGGACTATTTATATATAGAAAAATTCTAATATGGACATTATTCATGTCTTGGGACCTTAAGGTCCATATCAATCTAAATAAATGAAGAAAAAAAACGAAAAAATGATATTATATTTAGATCCCATCCTTAAATTCATGAATCAATTAGGATTGTTATGATATAATTCAATTTGAGTCATAAGATTTATATACGAGGTATGTTCATATCAAAATTTTATATATATAGTCCACGTATCAATTCATTCAAATGGATATTAATGTCCACTTTTGCCAAGAAAATTTATTTTGGTTACAAACTATTTTATATTTCTTATGTTAATGAATTAAGTCAAAATTTTTTATTAAAATGTGTGTAAATAAAATTTTATTTTTTTGAAGTATATCTGATTGTAATAATTCTAGGTAGGAAACATTTCAAGTTTCTCCCCAACAGTCTCATCAATAATGAGGACAAATTTGTATTTGAACTCAAGTTTTAATAAAATAAAAAGAATTTGCTATTCAGAAGACAAGTATTATGTTGAGTGACTAAATTTCCATTTCAATTTCATGTTTTATATCATATAACATCATATATATTGCTCATCTAATAGATCATCCACCAAATAACAAATATTGAATCACCTTACCAAGTGTCCACACGTACCCTCCAACAAGATTGGGACATTCAATATCCTCATCACACCATTATATCCTGCGGCATTCTTTATTGGCAAAACAACAAATCATGAATCCTCTAAGTTACAACCATTTCCCCTTTTCTTTCATTTTCCTTCCCATTACTTTGCAGACAAACCGTGAATGGTGAATGATGACTATATATTTCCAAAAATAAATACAGGCCATTTCTATGGTGACAAACTTTTCTTCCCATTTTATATTGAACCCATCCAAGGAATTAAGGAAATGAGTCCATGAGCTTGCTATATATAGACTCCAAAACCAGCAGCTTAAAGTAGTAGTCCATCCATAGTCCTAAATATTCCACCTTGAACCAGCTGTTTTCCTACTGAAAAAAACCAACCAAACTGCCCATAGGTCTCTGCCCTTTGAATATTCTTCAAGTCAAAGGTTGGGCCTTATATATAAAGAATTCCATTCATTTCCATGGAGAATAAATCGAGGTACAAAGAATATTTTACTACAAGTTAATTATTTCTAAAATGAAATCTTTTTGGGTGATTTTCCACTTTATACTTCTTTTCCTTCTATTTTCCGTTTCTAGCTTAGGATCGGAGGTTGTCACTGTTGATGTTCATGCAGCCCATAAACTCCTTGGTTCCGGCCACAAGTATCTAGATGTCAGGTAAAAGATTCAACAAGCCCGGAATTTGAATGGCAAAAATTTGCAGTCTTTGATGAAAAATTCTGCACTCTGTGTTCAGATAATATCCTGGTTTCTTTCTTTTCAGTAGAACGTAACAGGTTTCTGATATAAATTGTAATTGGGTTCTAATTTTGAAGGACGGAAGAAGAGTTCAAGAAGGGACACGTTGTGAATGCTTTTAACATTCCTTACATGTTCAACACTCGTGAAGGTAATTCTTGAACTTAATTTCATCTTTTTGTTGGATGGATTCTTATTCCCTCCGTGGTAATATTTCAGGTAGAGTGGAGAATCCCAAATTTATTGAGCAGGTCTTGGCAGCTTGCGGAAAGGAAGATCCTCTTGTTGTGGTAAAATCTAAAGAAAGAAAGAAAAAAGATTCCTTTCTTTCATGATTTTCGTGTTTTGAACTTTATCAGTTATAAAGAATTCTCCAGATTGGAGCTGTTATGGGTTTGTAAATTTCTGGGAAGTGTTTTGACATGTATGTTTTTTTTTTTTTGTCTGAAGGGCTGCCAAAGTGGTGTGAGGTCTCTATATGCAACTACTGAGCTTCTGAAAGCTGTAGGTTCAATTTTCCATTAATTTCCTTTTCATCCAAAGTTTCTATTCAATTTCAACTCAGAAATGAGGAAACTGGATCTCACGAAGGCTTAATTAGGCATGTTCAACTTTGCAGGACTTCAAGAATGTGTGCAATATGGGAGGGGGCTATTTGGACTGGGTGGATAAAGGTTTTACTGTGAAGAAGCCATTAGAAGAAATGGGGGCTTCTACCGTGCAGAAGTCGAAGGGAATGGAGGCTTTCACTGTGCAGAAGCCAACAGAAATCAAAGCAGAGCTCTGAATCTCTGATCAATAGTATTTTGACAATTCCAAGTTATAATTACTTCTTTATTGTAAGACAAGATCCCTTTTGAAACAGTTGCTGAAGACTTGTGGAATTTTCTAAGCAATTGTGGAATACAAAGATTTAATGAACCAAGTTTGAGGATCCAATGGAACTAAAAATGGAGGCAAGAAATATAATTGAAGGTCGAATTTGTCAATACCATGCACACCTTCCTAACGATGGTTCCATTTACAGATGTATTAGTTGGAGTCATATTTTATTTGATTTGTACTATATTGAACTTCTTATTGATTATGTCATAAATATATAATTTCTATGTTCAAAATTGAATGTCTATAAATTTTTGAGGTGTTAAAAAATAAATGTCCAACTAAGCTATCTTATTTTTTTAAAATTTATACAGTTAAAATTAAAATATGATATTTAATTCGAAATAGAGGGATTATTATTATTTCCATTGGATAAGAATCCAAATGAATATTCATCCTAAAAAACCCGCATCGCCTCCACCACAAGAGAACAGAGAGGCAGAGGCAGATAGAACGTCATTGATTAAGAAAACAACCGGGAAAGTTGTTGCAACCACCACAAAAAGGACAAGGGTCAAGGATTCGAAACTTCTGTTTAGTTAATTTGAGAGTATACAAATTAAAGTCTGATTTGTGTATTATTATAGTAACTTAGGAACATAAATTATCAAGTTGAGTGGGACTTCCTTGAACTACCGATCACCAAAGAAGTTAAAGATCTCTTTTTCATGCCCTGTCTCTGACAGGGGACAGGAAACAAGACCCAAAATGCCGAGAAAATTTAGAAAACTTCCATTAATATATTATTATACACGACCATGATGATCCTCACAACTATAATTGAGGTAAAATAATGTGACAAATGGAAGTGGGACAATAATGCTTACCAAATCTGTGACAGTCCACGCCCGTCAATTTAATCTGATGCGAAAGCTTGAGAAGTGGGCGGGCAGTTGTGCAAATCAATGGCCTGCTGCAATACTAACCCCCGCAGAGTGTCACTACCTCCTGCATAGAAAAAGACGACTATGGGTTGAAGATGAACTGGGTTTCTCTTAAAGAATAAATATACCGACAAGAGGAGATTCTATTTGAAATCCCATCTGGTATGGAGACGAGTGAAGGAAGATCTTTACCTGAAACTCCTACATGGGCTGTTGCAACTGTTGTCAGTGTTTTGGTTTGCGTTGGGCTTTTCTTTCATGGCTGTTTGAAGAAGTTCGGAAAGGCATGTGATGATTATTGATTAATGTCTTGAGTTTCAAAATAATGTCTTTGGTGCATATACATATATTTGGGTGAATCTGATTCCACTGGTTTACCCTTTTCCACATTAGGTTTTTATATTTTATTTTATTTTAAATATGCATTTTCCATAAATATTTCTTGATAGTGGTTAAGGAAGACGAAGAGGAAACCTCTGCTTGCAGCGTTGGAAAAGATCAAGGACGGTGAGAGTAATTCTTGATTAATGTATGATCTGTTTCTATTCTCTACTCTTTGGATATAAGGAATGCTGACTGAAACTGTTTGATGCAATGCAACCAGAGCTAATGGTATTTGGGCTCTTATCATTGCTCATGGGACATTGGGTCATTTTTGTGACCAAGATTTGTGTCAAGTCATCAGCGTTGAATAGGCACTTTTATCTATGTTCACCGGAGAAAGATATCAAGAAGATTTCTTCTGTAAATCACTATGTTATTTTCGAAATGGAGAGCCAAAATACCTCATTTTCTTCAGAGAAGGAAAAGAATGAGAAACCTGGCTTTTGCCCTGAGGTACCTCCTTCTCACCGTTGTCATTGCAAATTTTTTTTTTTTACAAAAAAAACTATGTATTTTCTTTGATGAGCTTCTAAATCAAAGAAAAAGTGAAGAACACTAGCTTAAATGTACTTCCTTACAGCTCAGTTTTGGGTTTAATTGAATTAGGAAACTATGGAACAAAATATCTTCTTATTAAGGGTATCTGAAGAAGGGAAAGCATCTTTTACCTACCGAAACTATGTGAGATCAGAACCTACCTGTTACTATCATATTAAGTTAAATTAACAGATGATCTCTTTAATACTTCAAACTTTAAATGAGGCAACAATTTCCCGTTTGTTACTGTCAATGAAGGTTGTAAATTATCTTGTTTTCTTTTTTTCTTTCTCAATGGCCCCAGCAGCTCATCTCTGTTGTATTGTATTATGTTGCTCAAATTCCTAATATTTTGGCTTGTGAACTTGAATTTGATTTTGCATTTTTCTTGCTTCCGTGTAACTTTAATACAAAAGTCAGTGTAATGTCTCTAAGATCACATTTGTTTTCAGGGACATCAATCGTTTGCTTCCTATGAGAGTCTAGAGCAGCTCCATCGTCTCTTATTTGTTCTGGGAATCACTCATGTGATATACAGTTTTTATGCAATTGCCCTGACAGTGCTCCAAGTAAAGATTTTTCTTTCACAATTGCATTCTCATGGTGCTTAATAGCAAGGTTTTTAAACTCAGGAGTTTTCGTAAACCTGCAAATTTGACTCGTAAACTTGACACATAGACTGTACCGGTCTATGTGTAATGTGTCGCTAAATTTATATATATAAATCTATATATAAATATATTATGTATTAAATAATTAATATTTATCAAATAAATTAATACACCAATAATTATATAACAAACTATATCAAATTACCAAAGTTCAAAGTCTTGCTTCCTGCAGCTCCGCCTTCTCCACCAAGAACCTTGGTTCATTATTCTTTCAAAGATGGATTCTTCTTGGTGAAATTCTTTGTTTGAAACTTGGAAGAAAGAGTTGAGGACTTGGGATTTAAAGTTTTGACTTAGAAATAGAAGAACAAATATGAGATTTGGAGAAGAGAGGTAAAGATTTTGGTGAATCGGTTATTGGTGGAATGAAAGTAATCCTAGAATAGCTTGTTTGGTCAAATTTTAGAATAAAAATGGGTCAATTACCAGACAAATTTAATGGGTTAGAGTTATTTAACTAAAAATTTGAGGATTTTTCTGGACTCGGTAAACTCGGTAGAATCGATTAATTTTATTAAGTTTTTCGAATCAACTTGTATATTGAATGATTTTAGCTTACTTCCAATTTTGAAATGATTTGACACGGTTACATGTACTCGTAAACTCGGAAGAGTTTACTGGTTAACTTGATATTTTAACAACCTTGCTCAGTAGAGAGCTTTTATTTGAGAAACAAGAATTTTGTTTTTTAAACTTCTGCAAACAGATTTACGGATGGAGAAAATGGGAAAACCATGCCAAGTCGTTGGGCCTTCAAGCATCAAATGGTTCAGTTCCTTCTCCTTATGATAGTTAAACTACTTATTATCTTCAGATGACCTCATTTTTTCTGTTTCATACCATTATCCAGAGTCAAATATTACGGGTAACAGGATGACACGCCTAACTACTTTTGTATCCTATCACACTTCACATCCATGGAGCAATCATAGAGTACTTGTTTGGCTGGTATATTTCTATCTCAGTATCATATATGTGAAATGTGAGAATCAAAATTCTGTTTAATAACCATGATACATACATGAAGCAGTTGATATAACCATGTTCTGCAGTAATAGACCTGAACAAATTCCCTGGTCAGCATGGTGAATTTCCACTGCTGCTACTGATTGATTTTGTTTGAACAAGAAATAATCTTCATTATTTACCACCCTGATGCATGGTGGAAAGAGAAGTTTGCGACAGTTAATATTTACTCAAGTGTTCTGACAAATGGAAAAACCAAAAATGCATACATAATTAAGTTAATAGCTGAAATGTTCAGCAGAATCAGGGCAAATAAGTAAAGTCTTGTCAATACCCAAACCTTCGTGCTTAAATTCGAGTACCATAGGTATAAAATGGTTGTTAGGATTTCTTCTGTGCTTTACAGTTCATGGGATTGTTTTGAACCTTTTCTGGGCCATCACATAAATGTATCCATTCTAAAACGAGTAATCATTTTTTTTTTTTTTGCGAATGTAATCTTTATCTAATTCATCACTGAAGAAGAAATAGTCTCCTCTTAGCATACCTTTAAGCAACTACATAGTGATCTATGTCTAAAATTTAGGTTCCATACTACTACTACATATACTTCTGTAGTGCCGAAGCTCTTAACAGATAACTTCTCTAGTAGTTTTCCTGTTTCATTTTCTTTATGATTGCAGAATTGCATGGATTTAAAATATTTTTGAAGTCAACTCAAGATATTTCCATGCCAGCTTTGTTTCAGCCGCCAGTTTTGGAGTTCAATCAAACAAGCTGATTACAAGGCTTTGCGTGCTGGATTTATTACTGTAATTTTCTATCACATTTCTCTCGTTTATTCTTTGTCCTTGAAACTTTAGTCTTATTATGTCCGTGTTATGATAATCTCTTCTTGCAAGGGTTAAGGCTAGTTACGACTAGCCAAAGGCACTTGTAGAAAACATTATGCTACTGGTGAATTCCATGCATCCACTTCTATAAGCAGGAAAAAGAATCAGTTTACTCTTTTAGATGGATTATATCCTGCATGATTCTTTTGCTGGAAAAAAAATGAGAACTCTCAGTTATAATATGCTGTGATATATATTTTTCTTGACTTTGGTTTCTATTACAGACTCATCAGTTGCCAATGACATATGATTTTCATAAATACATGCTGAGAAGCATGGAAGAAGAATTCCGAGATATTGTTGGCATTAGGTAAATACGTATTTATAGTTTAAACATCTTCTGGATTGACTGCAAACATGTTCACCAGTTTAATTTAGGTGTATCTAATATTGCTTTTGCTTCTTTTTTTTTTCATTGTTAAAGGTTTTGCTTAAATAGACCCTATTGTAGTAGTTAACAACTTTCTTTGAGTCACAACTTGACACGACACAGATCACTCCTTTTTATGTCTCATCTATTCCTTTCTCCCTATCTTCTAATTTCATATTTCAAAATTTCTATAATGTTTCATAACCCATGCCTTTTTATTTTCTTTACTGAAAATCCCGCATTCAAAGTTTTACTTGCAATGCTACCCAAGCCTTTTGGATCTCTGTAAACTTTGCTTTGGCCGACTGCAAACTGAAGGACTTTCAGATATGCACCTTGCAAATCCCTTCACTAGATTGAAAAGGTTTAATGATTGTACCTCTTATTTGTGTTGTTATTAATTGCTTCAAAAGCTTAAGCTGAGAAAATCTATAACCTGAGCAATATCTTCGCTTGCTTGCTTTCAAGTTGAATGGATGTATTTTCTACAGAGGATGTTGCTGTAGGTGATCAAAGGATTTAATCAGTCATGCCTCATCAGTATTCCATCTCCTGTACCCATTTAAGCATTATGTACCTGAGGTGCCAATCCATGTCCTTATTTGGAAGTGTATCCATATGTATCACTGTGTGTTTAGCTAACTGAGGTTTGGCATGTAGATTTTCTGCATAAGCACCAGGATGAAGTCTTTGCAAGAGCATCAGCTAACTGAGAATTTTTTTCATTCTCAATTTGCTATGCTTCCAAGGCGAACTCAGTCAATGTGATATATCGCTTATATAGATTCCTATGTCTTTTCCACCTTCAATGATGGTTGGTCAAAATTTGATGTTCTTTTCGATTCATCCACAGTTTCACATATTTGGGTTCTAAAGACTGAAATAATGTCCACCTATGGATTGACTTTGTACGTTATTTTCTTCATTTCTAGTAGAGGATAATAAGTAATTGCCACAAGGATGAACAAGACTGTAAATGTCCACAAGGATGAACAAGACTGTAAATGTCTTACTTTGGGGTGAATTTTAGTTACACTACATACATGTTCAATATCTAATGACATCTGGATATTTGATGTACTTCCTGTTCTTTCTCTTTCCTTTTTTGCAGCATTCCACTCTGGATTTTCGCCATTTTATGTATCCTTTTAGGCGTTCACGGTAATCATTTTAGTGCCTGATCTTCTATACAAAGAACTGAGAGCTTAAAGTGATATTTAGTTATCTAACAAATAGGTATTGCCTAGTGCTATTTCAAAGTAAGTCTGCGTAAGCTTAGCTTACACAATCTCACTCATGATCAATGTGTTTTTCATAAACTAATTTTAGATACTTTTGAAGTGAAATGGTGGGATTCCATCAACGTGAGGAAATCCTGTATATCGAATTTTCAAATCAGATTAAGGGCTGCACCCCACCATTGCAAACCCTGCTTTCTTTTGAATCCCCTCCATCACTAGTAAAGTGGAAGTGAGGATACTTCAGAATATGGTCATTGGTGATATATCCATTAGCAGCCCTATCGTCTTGCTTAGTCTGTTGAGATAAACATACAATAACAGAAAAGAACTTTCAATTTTGTTCACTTGCATTCTGAAACTCCTTTTCATTGATACAAAAACTCATTAAGGCTAACTGGAAGGCTTGAATTCTTTGGCCCTTGTTCAGGAACAAATGTTTACTTTTGGGTTTCCTTCTCTCCAGCAGTTGTGAGTCTCCAATTCTCCTCTTTCTGCTTTACTGATGTGCAAGAGAAAATTTACTTACGCCACTTCATTTCTTCTGTATCTTTCATAAAAGTTGGTGGTTTTGGTCGGTACAAAACTGCATGTCATAGTGGTAAGGCTTGCTGTTGAAATCATGGATGCAACTTCACAAACAGGAGGAATTCACCAGTTTAACCTGAGGGATGAGCTGTTCTGGTTTGGCAAACCTAGAATTCTGTTGCGGTTAATACAGTTTATTACATTCCAGGTGATTGAAAAATATGGATTTCAACCTATAAATAACTTATCTATTTTCCTTAACTTTTTTTTTATTATTATCCAACCGTACATTCGTTTCCATGACCATAGTTTGTAAGCAAACACCAGAAATTCAGAAGGATCATAGCTACTTCATTAGTTCTACTAATGATGTTTGATGGTGTCTTTTGCAGAATGCATTCGAAATGGCAATGTATATCTGGTCACTGGTATGATCTTGCCTACAAATGTATAAACCTTTTATATACTTCTTTTGAAACTCTTTAATACGATATTACCATAAAAATTGAAATTCCTAAAAAAGGTTCAATTTTGAAATAATGCAACAAATAGGTATAAATTGATGCTTCTGATAATGCTACATTCCCATCTTTACTGTTCTAACATTGTTATCTGCAAACAGATCAAAATGATCCTGATACTGTTAAACCTGTATTCTCTTAACTCTTTTGCTCCTAAATTAGCTGAGTCTAATACTTTAATAATAGCATTTAAATTATGCCCTTTCAGGTTATCTAATTAAGTTTTTGTCCACACTTCAATTTCAGATGAGGATTTATCCATCTCACAATGCTATGCGTCGTTTGATGATTTGTCCTAGGAATTTGCATATTGGAATTATTTAGCATTTCTTGAATTAGTTCAGATATCTTAACTAGAGTTTTGGCATGCAAGTTAAAAGGTCTGTACTTTATTGAATTCAAGAACTCTCCCTTTCCGCGAAGTATGTATATAAGCTATAAGTTTACTATTCTTCTTACTTCTTGCAGTTAGTCTGCACTTATGTTTCATTTCTTTATTTCAGTGGGAAACTAAAGGACCATCATGTTTCACTGAAAATTCTACCTTTCTTATCATCCGCCTGACATTTGGGTATGTTACACACTTACGATTCCTTTTTTTTTGTGAAAAAAGTCCAGATATATAGAGACATATATTAAGCTGACATTTACTGATTCTGCTTTCTGCAGGTTTGTCTCTCAGTTTTGGTGTAGCTTCATCACTTTCCCTCTCTATGTTATTGTCACTCAGGTGCACCTTTTTATTCATTTGATCTGTTCTTGCTATGTATCATTGTGAAGTTAAGCTATATATATGTTGTTGCAGTTGGGTTCCAAGTATAAGAAAACCATAGTTTCCGAAAATGTGAGAAGATCACTTCATGGATGGAAAAGAAAGGCAGTAAGAAGACTGGAAGAGACCTCACCCACTGGTATTAACACAGCATCAAGGATGTCTCCGGATTCTTTAGGGGACGATAACAAGAATGAGGACAATGGCTCAAGCAGCCATGCGATTTTTGAACCTTTTTCTGGCTCCGTTGGAAGCCCTCCATCAATGGAGAAATTCCAGCAGAATGAGATTTCAACATGTGATGAGGAGTACGGACATTGTGCTTGGATAGAATATGATGCTCGCCGTCACAGGGACAGGTCATCTCTTCTCAAGTAAATATTATCACTGTTTTACATATGAGCCTTATATATATATATATATTGGGCTTTTAATTCAAGTGGTCCTTCATATTTGTATAAAAACTTTATTAAGTCCTTGATATTTATTTTTGGTGATTCAGTCCCTTAACAATTTACATGTCGTTATAACCATTCAAACCACCCCATTCCTTTCATTCTTGAGGTGGCAATGATCACATGTCAGATCTGCGGAAAAATTTATCTAATCAATTTAATTTTTTTTTTAAAAAATGGCATAACAAAGATAAAAATGTCTACTGAAGTCATAATAATGCTTTTTATCCTCAAGTTAGTTAATCATCAGACACGATTTTTTTTGCAATCGTAGGCTTTGGAATTGATGAATTTACTTTCTCGTTATCGTGGGTGTGAAATCATCATCTATTGTCAAAGTAACATGCCAGTGTTGTTACTAAGGGCTTGAAAGACAAGAATGGTCTTCCTCCTCTAAGTTGAAACATTTTAATTCATTTTTTTAGTGATTAGACAAATTTAACTATGAAATTTCCTCACAATCTTGACAATTGACATTGCAACGTACGTAAATGATCAAACATAAATTGTTAAAGAAATGAAATAATTGAAAATAAATATGAAGATTCAACAATATTTTGATAAAAAAAAATAAAGGATTTACTTTAACTAAAAGCTAATTTTGGACTTCATTTATTATCTCAATATTCAATATACTAACATGATTCAAATTAAACATCAGAACAATCAAATAAATCACAAATTTTTAGTGAGATAAAAATCTTGATCATATATAACATTAGGAATTTCTTGGATTTTCTAGGAGTGGCAAAATGATTCCCCATCACATAAGCAATCAATAATTATGAGTTAATTAATTGATATGATTTATTCATTTAATTTAAATGATTAATTATACAAATTAGTCAATATATAAATGAGTGACTCCCATTAATCATTAAGTTCGAAGTTTGGAACAGCTGGGGGTATAAAAAAAGGAAAAACCATAATTTTTTTTAAATTCTAAATTTAGGTATTAACTTGTGTTAAATTTAAATCAAGTCATTATATTTATTTTAATCCACCAACCTTGCCCTGTCCGCCCACCTCCAGCATCAGTCTTCTAGACTTTCCGTTGACCCGTTGTTTTAAAATGAGCTTATATTTTTACCCAGTCTGGCGTCTCCTCTCCCCGCACTGCCCCACTCAAACTAACGGTTTTCTTTTGACCTTTTTTCCCCACTTCGTTTCCTCTTTTAATATTTTTCTTTTTGCTTTTTATTTCCCTCATTAATATTTTGAAAACTCATTTTGTTGAATTTGTGTATATCTTTATACTTCATAGAGAATAAAAAAAAATTGGAAAAAAATATAAACAATTTTATTATTATTTTTAGACCTTTTGAGATTAAATTGAAAACCATTAATTTATTCCCAATCTATCTTGAATTAATGATATTATATATTTAAAAAAAGTCTAAGATATAGTATATTTTATTAAATTTGAATTTTTTTAATATGAATAAGGACTTCTTCCGTTCTTTTCTTAAAATTCATCAAAGTTAAAAATTTAATTAAAGAAATGCTATTAGGGATGTCAATAGATTAGGGTTGAACTAAACCTGAGGTCAATCACCCCCTAAAAAGTAGGGTCAAGATTGATTAAAAATGTTGAGGGTTGGGATTAGAATTTACAAAATCAGCACCCAATAAGGTTAGGATTGGGTCATAGATTGTATAACTTTCAACCCTGATCCGGTTCCTAAACTCTGGCATATGAATCCAACCCCTATAAGCCTTTTATAGTTTTATATTATACCTTTTGTGTACAAAATATTACTTATATAATATATTACAATACATAATAATTACTTCAATTCATTCTTTCTCTAATTAGTAATCTCTATTTTCTCCCTTTTATAAACCCTGATTTTTAAAAGTCAATTTTACTCCTATCCTCTAAATATTAATGGTGAATCAAAGCTTCTTCTTTTCTGAATGCTAGATGGATTTTTCCTGAATGTTAAATTTTCTTTACCATGGATTTTTCTTGAATGTTAAATTTTTCCTAAAGCAAATTAAAACAACGGAAAGAAAAACAACTTGAGATCTTCACAATAAAATGACCTTTTACAAAAAAAAGTTCAAATTCAACAATGACTTCTTCAAACAAATGGCCTCATTTTACAAGTAATGATATGAGAATAAGAATATCAAAGTAGCAAAGAATCAAAACATTCAAGACCCCACAATTTCACAAATCTCCTCCCCAAAACAAGTTAAGTGCATGTGTGATAAGTTTGTCAATCAAGATTCAACACAAATACTCAAACAACTCAACATGACCACATAAAATCTTTTATGCTCAAAAATTTTAGGAAATCGAATCTAACATGCTTATAGAAAATGAGAAAACAGTTAAGAATTCACAAAGTAATCAGGAAACGATTCTAATCATTGAAAATTCACAACCATGAGCTTGTAAACTAACACACTCTCCACTAATGAATTAAAATTGGTCTCTTGAGTCAAATAGGACTTTTGACTTGTAATGTTAGACTAGAGAATTGACTATCAACCGAAGGATAAGGATATAACAAAAATATTAAGAAAGTTATAATACATAAATGCCCACAATCTTGCTTTTGAACCAAACAACCATATATCAATCTAATTCATCAACAATTATAACACATCCCTTCAATAAGAACTTTATTCTCATATCACCTTTATTCAACATTTCTATTTTTTCACTTTTCATTTTTTTCTATCTTTCAATTTTTTTGTTTTATTTTATTTTACTTTCATCACCATCCTTTTTTTTTTTTTTTTAAATCAAGCCATTGATAACCACTCTCCATTTCAATAAACATATCTCAACTCCGATTATAATCACTTTCAATACTTTTCATATAAACAATACACATTTAATATCTTTTCATCAAATATGAACTTTTTACTTTCTTGAAAAGATAATTCAAAGGTAGAAAAGTTATTAAAACAGGTTAACATCGAAGAAACTTAGAATTGTTAAAACCAATCTCATATAGGCTCAAAATTGGACCAAAGGATATATGAACAAGGTAGGCATAGGAAAAACTCAAACAGATCAAAGAAGGCTTTATGTCATCCTCGAGTAAACCAAAACCATGAATTTCTTCTCAAGCATGTAAGAAAACAAAATTTAGTGTGTAACAATGACTGAAAATGCTCTATCACACCATAGTAAACTCAAAACAAGAACCTTTCGAAAAAGAAGTTTATGAAAACAAATTGATAGTCATGTCAAATTAACTAAGCATCAATGTCCTCTCTTATAATGGAAACTTCATGATTTTTCAAAAAGAAGGGGTAGAAACTTGTAAAAAAATTCAAATCAAGAATCTCAATTCTAGAAACTAGAAATCATTCTCAACTTAATCATACTTGCATATATCATAGGCGAAGAAACATTAACACAAATAAAACTAACAACATAACACAAAACAACGCATCCCCACACTTGAAGGGTTGCATGGTTCTCCGGGTAACAAAACAAAACAAAGATATAAACACATACAAATAAAACAGAACAACAAATGAAAAAGAGAAGAAGTCACCGATTTTAAAGGTCATGAAGAATTTCCTCATGGTAGTCCAAATGAGAAGTGATTTCTGGTTGAAAGGTAATGAATTCTTCATGGTGTCCTCTCCTACTGCTTTTATTTAATCCTATCTTTTCAGTAACTAAGTCAAAAAATGGGTTAGTAAATAAGGATGACAGTCAACCAAAAACTTCAATACCAATCCTATAATTACAATCCCACTATCAACATTCCTCCAAATATCCTCCTTGAACCAAACTTCTCCTTTCTCTTTTCCCCTTAAATTTCACTTTTACCCTTTTTTCAATCCTTTTCCATAAAAATTCTTGCAATCAAAGAATTAAATATGGAAGTAAAAATATTCTTCAAATTGTCATAAAATAACTAGAATTATCCATAAATAATTCATTAAAAATCATATAAAACTAGTTATTTTATTGCCTTATCACTAATAGAGATGAGAGACCAATTAAGCTAAGAGCATTTAAATTAATATATGGAAAGCATTTTGACAGATTTGTGAGTGAAATCCTTAGGTAAGTAATGTCATCCTCATCCAGTCCTTGGCTCTTTCCTAGTTTCAGGTTATTAAGAATAGAATTAGAGTAAAGAAGATCAATTTCATCCCCATCCCTAGACTCCAAATGGTTGAGGAATATCCCTCAGAAATTCGTCACAATTTTTTTTGAGGAATATTCTGCAAAAAATCCTCCAAAAAAAATATTTCTAAGAGATTTTTTTGTCAAAAAGTTTTCCTCACCAAATTTGATGTGTCATGGAAACATTTTTTATCACACCCTGTGACATAGGAGTGACACGCTGCTCATTACACTAATCTAATACACAATGCTATATGATTCATAACTATACATCAAATAAAATAAAAATCAACTTTTATTCAATATGATAATCCTTAAAATAAAGATACAATTTACAAAAGTTTCCAAAACTAAACACAATCCCAAGAATAACTTACCACTAAATCAATTACATAATCTTCATTTACCTTTCTAATCCAACCAAAATATATCAAATCACATTCAAAAGAATAGAAAAAGAGGGGAAGGGTGGTGTGAGCATACACGAGTTTAACAAATAGTTCCATCCCATCTCAGTTGAAAAAGAATTATATTTATATAAAACTTTAAAACATGCTTGCAAAATATTTCATATAGCTTTTTGACAAATCAAAGAAGAAATACCTTTTATTTGCATGCATAAATACATAGAAACTTAAGTACATACATGCTTGGTTGGCTTACATGCATAAATAGGCTCAAACTCTTTAATGCACAAACTGGTACTGGATATCTAGCCCAACTGTTCCCCATATAGGCATGTCATAAACTATACATACATAACTTGTCAACTCACCGGTAGGTAGATAGATTCAAGAATTAGCCCTTTATGATATCTCCCTTCTTCGTGGAACTGCCCATGTGCATTTTCGTTGAGCCTATTGCTCGGTTTCACCATCTAGAACCAGATCAACAAATCTAATGGAGCGTCACCTGTCTATTTCTTGCTTCCCCTTGCTCCTCAACCATGTGCCCTCGAACCACCAGTAGCGCTCTGCACTATTGAGCACTTTGCCCTTTGCATCAGGCAAGATTTGCTTGGTGGCTATCTGTCTGGCATAGCCTAGCCATACATATATATCATTCATTCATACATCATATCATTCATGCAAACAAATACATAATATATCTAAAAATGATACCTTTCATTATAATACGAAATCATTTCCAAGAAAAGGTGTAAAGAAAGGAGTTTTATAAAAATGAAGAAAGGATAAAAACCACTTACCTCAAATCTTTGATCCCAAGGACAATCAAATCTAACAAAACAAAATCACCACTTAATCCTAATTCTAGAAATCTTTCAAAAACCTTAATCCAAACTTTACCCCCTCTAAAAAATTGTAAAATCAAACTGATATTGAAAAATAATTATTTAATAACTAGATTTTCAGAAAATCATATATTTAACCTAATATAATTTAAAATTAAACTATTCATAAACATAATATATAATTAATTAAAAGATAAAATAATAATCTAATATAATAATATTATTAGTAATAGTATAGTAGTAGCAGTAGAAGAAACGTAAATCTAGTCACTGCTTCCGGTGACTTTCGTTGGCCGTAAACAAATTATTAATAATAATTGTAGTAGTAGTTACAGTGGTTGTCATGAGGGAAACGAACATCAGACTTGTTCGGTTTCGGTGAAGAAAGCGGAAATACAGAAAACAAAGGAGGAGATGGCATTGTCAAGATTCTTTTATTTTGTTTAAAGAAATCCATAAAGAGAAATTGAATATATTTAAAATAAAAGGAAGGTTTTAAACAAATAGTTATAATTAATTTCAAATCTAAAATTCATACATCAAACTTAAAATAAGATCTAAAAGATTGAAACGGACAAACCTCGAGATGTACAACGCGTAATTAAAATCTCCAATGTCAAACCCAATAAATTCTTTCTTCTTGTAAGAGCAGCTAGGGTGTCCTGGGATAGAGTGGCTACCACGTAAACCATAGATTTCAAATTTGAATCTTATAAATATCCTCTGCATGAGTGGAATGTCAAAGTGATTACAAACTAGTGAATATGTGAAAGGCCTAAAAAAAGAATTTTCAGATAACCTAATACCTAAAATCCAATCCTATATATGACAGGGAGAGAATCCAAATTTATTAAGAAGTCCTTAAATATTTCTAAAATATCACCAAAGTTCCCACTTAAATCAGAATATAACAATTAGACCCTTAAATTTTACGAGTATTATATTTTTCGTCAAATTTTGTGGAGGAATATCCGACGAAAACTTTTATTGGGTACTTTCTATAAAATTTCTGTTACAAATCTTTCTGATTAAATTTCCATCGAAAATCAAGAAGTAAGTTTTTCTTGTGGAAATTCCCTCGCTAATACCGTTTTTTACTAATAGTGAATATTGTGCTTTTAGTAGGTTTTAAATATATTAATTTATTCAGAGAACTAAATCAACTCCAAATAGAATGAAAACTTAGAGAAACTCACTCTAAATATTCATTGATTATAAATATTATTGTCATGATAATCTAAAAGGAAATTTAAGTATATCAAAAGTTACAATATTCATATGAATTAAGATATTATAGTCATTTTCTTTTAAAATGGATAGCAAAGCAATCCTCATTAAAAATTATTTAATTTTTATGATAGCAAATTAGACATGATACTTCGTTAAATTAAATTTAAAAATATATTGTAATAAGATGTGTGATATTATTTGTATAATGATGATATGTATATGATTTAATTTGAAATATAAGTAATAAATAATAGGAATATATTATTTAATAATTATTTCCTCAAAATTAAATTGAATAAATCACTTTAAATTAATACTAGGATACAAAATCGACTGATACGCGAAAAGTAAATACTTCCTCTGTTCGGAATTGAATATCCCAATCTAACTTGCATCTCTTTAATAAAAAGATTTGATTTAGTTCATTAATACATTGCATTGTCAATTTTCTTAATAACATTTTTATTAATTTAGGAAATGAGACATTCATTTCCGAATGGAGAAGGTAATAATTATAGTTAGAAAGTACAAAAAATAAAATAAAAATAAAATAGAATTGAAGAAAAATGTAATTCAACGTGTCAACTATCACCTGTCTAAATTAATATCTTTTTAAAAACTTAATGATGTCGGAACGCAATATAAAACTTACTAAATAGGAATTAGAATTCGATAGAGGAACAAAACGAATCTTTTCCTAATAGTGGAGGATGATGCACTTATAATTGACAAACTTGGAATAGGTTGATATTTGGTAGGTTGCTTGGAAACGGTCAGCTAATTTAGTTGGTTTAAAGTCGTTTAGATAGTTTTTCTGATCTTTTAAGTTTTTTGACAGTTTTTATTTTAATGGCATTTTTGTAATTTTATTTTTCCTATTACTATTAGGTTTAAGGTTAACACCCTGTGCGTTTCCTATTAGGTTTAGAATGAATATCCTATATAAGTTGTTTTAGAATCTCATTATAAGGAAGCTATTATTATTTTTTATTTTGATAATCATATCGAGAGAACGATTCTTCGTCTTCATTGATTTCAATCTTCTCAGGTTCCTTAGGCTCATTCTGTAAGCTGCTTTATGGGGAATAACAACTCCTGGAATGAAGTCAATACAATGTTGAATGTATCTCAAGGGCAGTAAACGAAGTGGCATCTCTTCTAGTACGACATCAACAAACTCCTCAAGCAAGGACGCAACTTGTGTAGGAACTTCAGAATTGTTAGAATTACTATCCATTACCACAATGGCAAAAAGCTCAGGCGAGTTCAATACATCTTCTTGAAATTCTAATCTAGACAACATATTATTCTTCACCTTCTTTCTCAAGTTTGAAGTGCCTAAGGTAATGGTCCGGTCATCCTTCTTGAAGGTGTAGGTATTTCTAAAGCCTTCATGTTGTGTCTTTCTGTCAAACTGCCACGATCTCCCTAAGAGAATATGACAAGCATCCATGGGAATCACATCGCACCACACCTCATCAATAAAATTTTTTATAATCGAAAATTGCACAAGACACCTCTTGCACACCTTCACCTCATTCCCTTTCCTAAACCACAACAGCTTATATGGTTAAGGATAATTTTCTGTTTTCAGCCCTAACTTTTCCACCATGATAGTGGACACCACATTCTCGCAGTTCCCTCCATCTATTATCATCTCTTGCACACCTTCAACTCGTTCCCTTTCCTAAACCATGACAGCTTATATGGTTGATGATAATCTTCTGTTTTTAGCTCTAACTTGTCCACCATGATAGTGGACACCACATTCTCGCAGGTCCCTCCACCTATTATCATATTGCATATTTTTCCTCCACTAATGCACTTAGTAGGAAAAATATTATGTCTAAGCCACGATTCGTCGTCCGCCACAACAATATTTAAAATTCTTGTAACGACTATCACCTGAATCAGCATAGATAACCTCTTCTCGTTCTACATCTACATCCGCATTCGCATCTGTATCCTCTTGTTCACCTTCAGATTCATCATAGACTAGCTCTTCAACAAGCATCACAAACTGTCGGCTCGGACAATTAGAAGCGAAATGTCCGAGTCCTTGAGACTTGAAACATCGCTTGCTTGTAGCTCTTTCCCAGCTAGTTCCAGCATTACCCTGCAACTCCTTAGATGCCAATTTGGAACTCGCACCCTTAACTGCGGCTGTTGTCGAATTGAATTTTTTCTCTGGATTCTTTGCTTGACCACCAATTCTGGAATGTGGAACTATTGTCCTTCCTTTTACACTAACCTTCCACCTTCAAGGCTAATCTGCACACATCCTCATCGGTCCAAAATTGCTGTAATTGGACAACATCAGAGATTTCATATCCCAGTCCAGCCAAAAATCGAGCAATTGTTTGCTCATCTTCCTCTACCACATCACAACGCATCCGCAATCAATCAAATTCCTCGTTGTATTACTCGACTGTTAAATCTCGTTGCTTCACAGTGTGATACTCAATAAACGCTTCCTACCTATAATGAGTAGGTAAAAATTTTTTCTACAACAATTTCTTCATCTTTTCCCAACGATTCACTTTTGATTTTCCCTCTCTAGCACTCTGTTTTTTCACATGCTCCCACCATGTCGAGATATGTTTTCATAGCTTAATAGCCACTAACTTAACTTTTTGTTCTTCAGTCAAATCCTTGATATCAAAGATGCTTTCTATTGTATGTAACCAGTCAATAAACTCATCAGGATGAACCTTACCATGAAACTCAAGAATCTAAATCTTCATCCCGAAATTATGAGATAAGGACTAATTTCCAGGTTGTTCTCCTCAATTCTATCCCTGGTTCAGAACCCCGTAAGGGTTGACATCCTCCTCTTCATCATGGGTTGGATCTTCAGATTCCGCTTCTTCTTCGGATTAAACGTCCAATCTCACCTCCGCAAGTTGTCGCTTCAAATCTTGGATTCATCTTTTCTGTTCTTCAATTTCTACGTCTTGTGGGTCCCTTAGACGCAATTCTTTGTCTGCTTTAGGAACGACTCCATGGCCCTGACCACCACGAACCCACCGTCCATGACCGACAAGATTCTGTTCAAAAATTGATTCAAGCAACCTGTGCTCTAATACCAATTGATGTTGGAACGTAATAGAAAACCGACTAAATAGGAATTAGAATTCGATAGAGGAATAAATCGTTCTCTCGATATGAGTACCAAAATAAAAAATAACAATAGCTTTCTTATAATGAGACCCTAAAACAACTTTTATAGGGTATTAATCCTAAACCTAATCGGAAACGTAAAGGGTGTTAACCCTAAACCTAATAGAAATAGGAAATGCAAAATTACGAAAACGTCATTAAAATTAAAAAGCTGCCTAAAATTAAAAGACCAGAAAAAAATATCTAAACAACTCTTAATCAACTAAATCAGCGGACCGTTTCCAAGCAGCCCGCCAAATATCTACCTATTCCAAGTTTGTCAATTATAAGTGCATCACTTAAAAAATACTTATGCATAATTTTTATGTTATCAACAATTAATTTTTATACAACACCCAATTTTTTGATCAAATCAAAATGAGATACTCAATTCTTGGTAGAGGAAGTATAATTTATATGAATTTTTTTTATTTATAAAGAAACCTCTTATGATTTTTTTTTTCTCTAAAAACATTTTATCATACTTGATTCTCAAACTCTTTTTAAATGCAAGATTCAAAAGGTAATGAATTAGACACTCATTACCTAATTAAATTATTTTTAAAAAATTAAAAAAAAAGAGAATCATTTTGCATAGATTTTGAAAAATCTCAATCGTTTATTTATATACATACTATTACATATAGATAAATGGATAAGGAAACAGATATAAATATATAAATATGTGTGTATAAATATATATATATATATTTATATAAAGATAAATATAGATGATAGATTAGTTAATTATTTAATTTTGATAGAAAAAGATTTAAAAAATTTTGAGTCACGTAAAATTCTTCTTGCATTTTTTAATTCAAATGAAATTCAATGTCTTTGTCCATATAGAATTGAATGCATTGCTCATATTAGTATTCGATTTTGATAGAATTATTTTTGTTGGAGCAAACATTTTTCTTGAAGATGGTTGATGACACTGACCAACTTTTGTTCATGTACTTTTTTATTTTTGCTTAAAACTGACCATGGATTATTAAATGCTAAATACTTCATTTATTATTATTATTATTATTATTGAAGTTGGGACACTTGGCAACCATATTTATTGAATTATAAAAAATTGAATATTTATAATTATTGAATAATATATAGATGATTTACATTTATTGAATTATAAAAAATTTTGTTCAAAATATTTTAAAATAAAATTAAAACAAATACTAAAGTTTTTATTTTTAATATTTTTAAAAATGAAAAATTAAAGTATAACAGTTTAACCATTATTAAAAAAAAGAAGAGAAGTATTTACTTACAAAAGTTAACACAGACACTTATATATTTATATATATAAATAATATTATGGAGTTCTACGGAGCTCAAATTACATATTTTCATTCTTTAACGGTTAAAATTAACGATT
>JAOXNR010000001.1:18322174-18334978 GCA_028571225.1 Parsonsia alboflavescens | reverse complement strand
CTTAAATTAATTTTGAAAGCTTAAATTAAATATTTCAATTATGATTATTTTCAGTCAAAGAAAGTATAATATTATATAATTCTACGATGGTTTATTTTGCCCTTTTTGTCCTTGTTTCTTTTTCCTTATTTTCCACACGAGTAGATCCATAGGAAAGATTTTACATTTTCATCAAAATGCTATAAAAACCCAAATAAAGCCCCAGACAGAAGCGCACTCACCAACTCTCAGATCTCCTTTTTCGACGAGGGGAGTGGAAGAAGAGAACAACCCGCTGCCGCCACCACAACCACCCAATGGCTATGTCGGCTGCTAACCCCCGTTCCTTTTCCGTCGAAACCTTCAAGCCTAACACCGCCACCACCCAAATCGCAGCCTTTCCTTCCACCCTAGCTCTACCCATTACAACAGCTCAAAAATCAATCTCTATAAGCTGCTCCGCCGCCACCCTTCAGACTGCGCCGGCTACCTCCACCTCCTCGGATCGCGTCTTCAACTTCGCTGCTGGACCCGCCACTCTACCTGAAAATGTCATCCTCAAGGCCCAATCTGAGCTATATAACTGGGGTGGCTCCGGCATGTCCGTTATGGAAATGAGTCATCGTGGTAAAGAATTTATGTCCATAATTCAGAAGGCGGAGGCTGATCTGCGTGCCCTTCTTAATGTTCCGGAAGATTACGCAGTCCTCTTCCTTCAAGGTGGCGCCACCACTCAATTTGCTGCCGTCCCTCTTAACATCTGTCAGCCAGATGACACCGTCGATTACATCGTGACGGGTTCTTGGGGAGATAAGGCCTATAAGGAAGCTGTGAAATACTGCAAACCAAAAATTATCTGGAGCGGAAAAGCTGACAAATACACGGAGATTCCTAGCTTTGATTCGTTGGATCAGAGCCCAGATGCCAAGTACTTGCATATTTGCGCCAACGAAACAATTCATGGGGTTGAGTTTAAGGATTATCCCACTCCCAAAAATCCTAATGCCATTCTTGTTGCTGATATGTCCTCAAATTTCTGCTCCAAGCCTGTGGATGTGTCTAAATATGGCATCATCTATGCTGGAGCTCAGAAAAATGTTGGCCCATCTGGCGTTACGATCGTGATAATCAAGAAAGATTTGATTGGAAATGCCCAACCAATTACTCCGGTTATGTTGGACTATAAGATTCACGCAGAAAACAATTCTTTGTACAATACCCCACCTTGCTTTGGGATATACATGTGCGGGCTAGTTTTCGATGATCTGCTGGCTCAGGGTGGATTGGCAGAGGTTGAAAAGAAGAATAAGCAGAAAGCACAGATATTGTACGACACAATTGATGGTAGCAACGGTTTCTTTAGGTGTCCGGTTGAGAAATCTGTGAGATCATTGATGAATGTGCCCTTCACCTTGGCTAACTCTGAGCTGGAGGCAGAGTTCATCAAGGAGGCTGCCAAGGAGAAGATGGTGCAACTCAAGGGGCATAGGTCAGTTGGAGGAATGAGGGCTTCAATATACAACGCAATGCATTTGGCAGGGATCGAAAAGTTGGTTGCTTTTATGAAGGATTTCCAGGCAAGCCATGCCTAAAGGATGTTTTGGTTCAGATATTTGTAGCATCAGTATTAGTATTATGTTCCCCTTTTTTTTTCCTAATCTTTTTTTAATCTCTGTTCTGTTTTTTCAATCTTTCTTAAAAATTTTCTTTTGTGCCTTATTGGTTTTCCCCCCCTCAGTTCATCATTCTGGGAAATTCGAAAGAATAAATATTGGTGCCTGGTTGATTGATATCATGATCATCCATAGTGTAGGTGCTATTTTTCTCGACAGATTGGAAGAAATATTGATCAGAAGTACTAGAATTTGTAACAAATTTTCTGGTTTTCCTGTTAAAATGTACAAAGCCAATTCGCATGCTAGTTTGATGAATTCATTTCTAAGAATATTTTCAATTTCTTTTTTTCTTTTTAGTAAGGGGTAGTAATTGATTCATGTTAGAATGTGGATTGTAATTCCAACGTGATAAACACTATGTTTCGCAATGTAGCAAAAAGTTGGGGAAGAAAGATGAGGAATGTACCGGTCTACCGACGAGTACGTATGTGTATTGATTTCACATGTTTCTTCATTTAAAACCCGTAATACTATCTGGAAATATTTAGAGGCATTATGGAGAATGGCATGATTAGCCATAAACAGCTAACAAATAACTGGTTGAAAGCTTAATGCAGATTTCACTTTCCATAAGCAATTTTACTTTGTGAAGATTGCCGTGGAAAATAAGCGCGGCGTGGGTAAATCCTGCTGATCAATACACACATACCGTTTCTATTACGGGATTGCAAATAAACTAAATTGGCCAAGTTAGTAAAACTTCACCAATTCCCCAATTCCTAAAAGCAGGACATCACAGAATGATGGATGGCTTGCCTACAAATGAATCAAATAACATCAAAACTATACAAATAACTGATCCAGATTACATTTGATTTTCTTGTTTTTTGAGTTGTTGTACTGGATGTTGGCTGTTCTTAAAGAAATACACTTTCTATTGTTACAAAAAGCCTACAAAATGACTGAACTTTTCCCCTTCAGTCCATCAGTAACTTCCCCAGGTTGAGAAGAGGTTTGATCCTCATGTCATCATTCCTGGCGTCAAGAAAATGAGAACTTTGACAAGAGTGATAGTCCAGATACTGAACTATCACTTGCTGGGCTTGGTGGAGCTGCAAGTGTAGAACGGTAAGCTTTCTGACACTTCTGCACCTGCAATCGGACTGCAAATTACACCTTTGCAGGGAAATCTAGCTTCAGAGTAATCTATATAATGAATTCTTGGAATAACTTATCACAGGATCTCATGATGCATACTTTCCCAGGAGTAACAAATTTGGTTACCATTTAGAAATTTGAACCTAGGTAGAGATGGAATTTTTTTTCCTGTAACAGATCATGAAACCTAGCATATAATATTCATGTTCAGAATATTAATCCTCGAGTGTATTGATATAACCCTCCAACACCCACATACATACTAATCGCCAAGATGCCAAGCAAAACGGTTTCAATAAGACTGTACAAGCAGTCAACAGACATCAAAATTATGTATGTGCCAAGGTTTTTCATTATGAGTTCAAAAGCATAATAAAATGAATACAATGTTTTACCTCTTCTGGACTAAACTGCAAGAGCATTGCGATCACCGGCAGAAGAGCCTCCACCTCACCTAATAACATTTACAGATGACCAAACAGTTAATTACTAACCTCAAATAATGTGCAAGAAACCAATCCAAAAAGTCTTTCAGAGGATAACGGAGAACCTCATTAAGCATAACTATCCATGGCCAAACTCTATAAGTACCTGTTTCCAGGAGTTTCAAGACAACATTTTTTAGATATGTCAAATCCACACCTTCCCGTTTTTGCATTCTTTCCACATTTCGAACTTCTTCCTTTAACAAAGCTACCTGAACTCATCATGTCAACCTCAAGTTATAAATAAAAATACAAATGAGAGAGAGATGTAGTAACTGAGCATCTCTTAACCGCATCCCCCAGAGAGAAAATACAAAATGTGAAAAAGTAAAAAGAAAGGCACACGCAATAAATTCTGGATGCAACTATAATGACACAATCGGTATTGCATCTAACAGATACTCCTTTTTTTTACTTGTTGCAAGAACTTTCATGGACATTAAGATGTTGAGATTCATATAAATATTAGAAAGATCTACCTAAATATCCTTCAATAACAGATTAGTATTAGAAGCTCTAATTAGGACTATTAAATGAGGATAAAAAGGGGAAAAAGTTGTTAATGTTAATTTGATTTCATAAGGTGAAAAGTAAAAACATATAAAAATTGCATTTTATGACAAGAAAAGGTGGAATTAAATTTTAGGTGATTCTAACCAATTTGCAAGCTACACTCCCTAGAATCATGTTTCCCCTAACAATATTACATTCCAATTGACCAGCACAGACAAATTTTCCAAACATGTCATGATTAATTAGTCACAATGTACAGTTCACCACCACAGCCACGTGCTTTCTTCCTCCTCAAAATAAAGCATTTGGTACAGCGTAACTTTCAAAAATAAATCATGACATGCAGCACAGATGGATTAAAATGGTCCATTATAGAATAAAATAGAATCTGAATATACCTGCTGACTGTGAAGACGATTTTCACGTTCAAGCTCTTCGATTTCCTCCTAAAATAGAAGAGGAATTAATAATCATATGTCAATCAAGCCAGAAACATATGATAATTACCACTCACTTGTAGAGCAATAATGTGCCGATGTGACTGGGCAAGCTCCTCCTCTCTTTGAGCTTGTTGTCTTGCCAAAACCTGGAATTTGGAGGAGAAAAGATCAAGTAATGTGCTACTAGTTAACATCTCTGCTAGTGAGTGCACAAGAGAAGAGAGGATTACTCTGCCAAAAACACAAACATGGTAAAACATGTCTGAAATAATATTCTATAGAAGATGTTTCGAAAAGTCCACCCTGTGCAATGAGACAGTTGTATTGACCAAAAAGAAGTGTATGTCCACTATTATAAAGCCCTAACTGAGATATTGCACAAGGACATTAAAATGTTTAGAGTTTTCTGTTTCCCTTTTCTTTTCCAAGCTACTGTACCAGGATACTACTAGTCTAGAAACCAATAAGAGGGTAACTTCAAGTCTTCAACTTGTCTTAGAAGAGCTCAAGAAAAACTGAATGTTTTGTGCATACCAGAATCTGTTGTTCTGCCAAAGAAGTACCAGCATTTCCAGCCTCCAGTTTCTGAAAAGCTGTATGCATAAATTCCAGTATGAGAAAATGACTCCCCCGAGGGCCAGATTCTTTAACTTTTATTCCTCAATTCACGGAAATTACAAATAATTGAAAGATAGATGATAACATTCATACCTGAATCATTGTTATCACTGCAATCAGCCTGAAAACGTAAAATACATAAGCATAGATGGAAAAGATTTCCAATACTTGTTCATAGAGGAGGTCTGAGTAATGCTTTATTAAAGAAATAAAGGTTATATTTACTAACCAGCCAGATAAGTGAGAAGAACAAAAAGGATAGAGAAATTTAGATAAAAGTAAACCATCAGTAATTATTATGAGACACACTCCCTATGCATACTCACATGCCCACACAGAAACAGATATATGGAGAGAATGTCTGTCTCTGTCTATAGGTATATGTACATGAGAGAGAGAGAGAGAGATACCGATGGCTTTGATTCTAACGATTGATAAAGACTTTCAATATCCTTTAATAGTCTAGAGATCTCTTTGTCCTTCTCTTCAATCATTTTATCAGCAAGGTCACGAAATGAATCATGCTCATCCTACAAGGAATTAAGGAGGGAAATATGATCCTGCTTAATGATTGTTAAGAAACAAATATGAAGGTTTACTACCTTCAACTTTTTATACTGTATCTTAATATCCTCTAATTCCTTTTGGAAAATTTCATTGGAAGACTCCTGTTTTTGTTGCTTCAGTGCTTCACATCTCACTGTAAGACCAATGCCATCTCAAAAACATCAAATCAACAATGGAGAAGGTAAGATGAACAAGTAAAAATATCAGGAACATACATCTCCATGTTTCTTCAACATTTTTAAGGTTTACTTCCCACGCTTCCTTCTCTGACTGGTGGCTAGAAAGAGCAGAATTGAGCTTCAACTCAATGCTCTTAATCTGTTGCTCTGCGGTACTAAGAGCTTCATCTCTGTAAAGGACATGAAATCTTAGAATACAAGCAGAAACTTCTTCCTTCCAATTTACTAGTGCTTTGGCTTAATTTGTTTGGGGTGGAAAGTGTGATTAAATAAATGGGATGTATTTGATTGATATATGTTGTTTATTAGGAAGTAAAGAGCAAGGGTAAATAAATTTGAAGGCCCAACCCCTCCACTTGAGCACTTCAGCACCTCCAAAAGGCATATTATTTCATTCCACTAATACCAAATAAGATGCTCTTGGTGGATGTAAATGTACCATTTAACTTTTCCTCCCCCCTTCCTGTAACCTTAACTAAGCCTTAGTCTATATGCAAAGCACATACATCATTAATTCAGTTAGCATTATGTATAAGTTTTCTTCTAAAGGTTATAAAACTCGAAAATCAGTAGTTTTTATGCCGAATACGAATGCACACCACTAACCAAATTAATGAAATAGAGTTCATCAGTGAATAAACAACAGATGCAAATCAATTGCAACATTATATAAACTGCTTTACCTTCTCTGGCAAGGAAAAATGTTTCTTAAGAGGATGCAATCAAAATGTAAAAATAAAACAAAAAGAACCAGCACATACATACAAAATCAATTATCACCTACCTCACAGCAAGTTCTTTAATGTGATTAGCCAGAGCATCCTTGAGATCCTGGAGGGATTTATCCTTTTCTGCTGATAACAACAGTATCTCTTTCTCAGTCTCCTGAAGGACGGACAAACATTTTGAGTATATAACCAGTAAAGCTGTAAGTTACCATTTCAAACTTATTAAGTACCACAAGTACTTACTTTAAAAGCTTCTTCAAGGGCTTTGAGTTGTTCATTATCCCTGGCAGCAGCAAGCTCTGCATCCTTCCTCTGTAGAAGTGCATGTGCTCTGATCTTGTAAGAAGAAAATTCAAGTTCAAGCCGGCTGATCTGCAAATTATATACCATTGAAGAATTTCAGATTTTGAAACTGCTTTTACATATAAAAAACATATTCCAGGGAAAAAGAAACAGAAGCTTTTAAATGTTACTACAGGTTCAAAAATGTTGTTTTAGAATGAAGTCTTCTCAAAATGCAGGTCATCTTATAGATTTTGATAATTATTTATCTACCTTCTTTAGTATTACCCCTACTAGTCTTTCCTTCAATTTCCGTAAGTAATCTAATTAAGGGCTCTTTTAGATGGACCCAAAGGGCATTTTCTTTTTCAAATTCTTAATTTGGTAGAAGTCTAGAATGATTTATATTTTGAATGAGGTAGAATAAAACATGGAATCTAGAAGTGTGTAGTATCATTCTCACTCCCATAGACGTATGCATTACAAAATGCTGACTGAAATATTAGGGCCATAGCATTTTCAGTTTTATTCCTAAATTCTTTCTTTCAGGTATACATTTTTCCATCATCCACTGACCTCCCAGCTCAATAAAAGAAATAGTTCAGGTTAGAAAAAATCCTTTATTCTGCAAAATAACAAGCAGCTTCAATTGACAAATCATGAAGGTATTCCCGGAAGATCCCAATTGGAATATGCAATGCTCCAAAAACCATTGAATATAACTAGGCAGTAAGCTATATTACGTCTAGCATGCTAGTGGACATAAGTGAACAGTGTAGGACATAAGAAACGAACATAATCTGGCTTCGTCTTGGGCTTTCATATGACAGTCATTTGTTGTCTTCAAAAGATTTGCCGCCCTTTGCACAGAAGAGTTTATTTTATTATGAATTTTCTCCTCTAACTGGTATTAGATAATAGAATCCGATCATAAAAGAGTCCTTCTATATCCAATAATCCAAAACTATATCATCTATTTTGAGTGTTCATTCCACCTTGATAGAACAACAACGGTAAGAGTTATAAGGGCTCATTTCAATCAGTGGCAAGCTTAGCTTCAGGGCAATCTAGTCAGAGAGCTATAAAAATTCCTTTGATCTTTTTACCTCTACTCAGAAAGGGTAAGAATGATGACGGTTACCTCCTCTTTGGCTGCAAGTATTTCAGAGTCTTTTCCATTTATCAGCTGAGTCTGAAGCGATACTTCTGATTCAAGTTGACCTGAGGCAGTAGGAAAAGAAGCATGATGTTCTAGCTTCCCACTGAAACCAACAAAAATGTAAAAACAACTCAAGTTGTGCCAATACTTCTCATCTTCGCTATTTCAACTTCTGTACGGATGCAGTTACTCTCAGCTATCTCTAGTTTTGCCTTGAGTGAATTAGATTCCAATTCCCAACTCTCCATTTCCTTTTCCTGAATCGATTGAAATACAAAATGCTAAGAACAAAAAATCATAGATTTGTTTACAAATGTTAATGTAATCAATTGAACAAATATTTAACTCAAAGCCAATCATTAGATCTTCAGAAATATCCTTTTAAAAGAATCTTTTCTAAGAAAATCATTAAATGCACAAAAATCCCAATTTCTCGCAACCATATCTAGCATCAAACAAAACCTAGGAACACATAGGACTACATGTGTGCATGCAAATATACATATAGAGGTTCAGTTTTAACTTGAGACATAATAACTAATTATTTTATGTGGATGCAAGAAATACTTATATCACAACTCAAGTATTTACTGAATCTTATTGAAATCGAGCGTGATATTGGACAATAGCATCAGCAATTTGTCATCCAAAACCACCTCAAGCTTAATCCAAAGAATGATCAAGATAAGCATTAAAAGATAATCAAATGAACCCATTTTATGGATTTCACATATAACTCGACAGTAGAACATCAATTCAACAATTGGAACTAGTACATGCTCGCTTTTCACGTGCATAAGCTCTCCTTTGAGAGTTTCTATAGCAGCTCTAAGCCTGGCAGCTTCACCACTTGAAGCTGCATCCACCTCTGCAATCTTGGACTCTTTCTCAGCCACTACAGCCTGAAAAAACATAATGCAGAATGACCAACTTTGTCAGTCAGGAGATCTAAAGAATAGCATCCAAAAACCAGTAAAACAGGAGCAAATATGTACAAAAAAGACAAAGAATGAAGAGCAGCAATCAACTAAGAAAAGCAAACAAGCAATGAATATAAGAAACAGTTTCTTTTTCCAGCAGATGTCAATAGTTGTTCAGAATCTTAAAACAATAGATGAACCTTCAACAGATAAAGGGATAGAAAAATGTTGTTTCACATTTTTTGGGGAACTAAAGAAAAATGAAATGGACCTACAACACCCCCACACCCCATGCAACAAGGAAAAAGGAAAGGACTTCTTACCCGTAAAGATGAAATTGTCTCAGCTACTTTACTTCTCTCAGCTGATGCATCAGCAATTTGGGCCTCCAAACTCTCAATTTGCTGAATTTGTTTAAAGAAAAGAAAAAAGTACAAAGTAATGGCCATTACTACCTAGATAAAGCAAAAATAAAATGCCAATTCTTATGAATATTGATGTAGAACAAGTGTTTGAGATATTTCTACAGCAATTGGACCGTGCCAAGTCTAAACAAAAGAAATAAAGAAATAGTTTCCTAGTTTGATTCGGAAGTTTTAATAGTTTACTTGATTTTTATTTCCTAGTTTAATTAGCTTTAGTAGTTTATTTTGTTTTTATTTCCTAATCGGATTAGGAATAAAGAATTTAGCTTTAGTAGTTTACTGGGTTTTATTTCCTAATCTGATTAGGAATACAAAAACTTCTACTAGTATAAATAAGGAAGCATGCCTAAGGGTTATTCAATCAATCAATTATCAATAATATTTCAGAGTTTCTCTCTCTTTCCTTGTGGACTCAAGGTTGTTTGAGGATTCAAACGTTTTCTTGTTTGGACTAGTACGCTAGCTAGTCTCTCATGTATATTCTGCTACGTCAAGTGGTATCAGAGCAAGGTTTTGCCTAGTTCTATGGCACTCAACAAGTAGGATGACACACCTATTGACGTTGCTCGTGGGTTTTCTGATCTTCGGGAGATGGTGACAAATCAGCAAAAACAGATCACGGAACTCCGTGATTCCATAGCCGGAATCCGTGATGCGGTGCAATTACTGACCATCAACATCAACCAAGGAACAGGGAGGGTTAATGGGAATCGCACGATGGGAGTTGCCCAACGCTGCCCTTTTGACCTTCATTGGGATCGGGCTGAGGGAGTTGCCCGACGCCAACCCGTTGAAAATCAAATCATTGCCAGATGCCAGCCCCATCATGTTTCTGACAGCGAACTATCCGGATCTGAAGAAGAGGTTGAAGACATACCGAGAGGAGGCCGACAGAGACAAAATCAATGGTTCGACGACTATCGTCTGAAGGTGGATCTGCCCTCTTTTAGCGGTAATCTTCCTCTTGAGGAATTTTTAGATTGGATCTCTGAAGTCAAGAGATTTTAAATATGATGGATGTGCCTGAATCAAAACAAGTAAAAATGGTTGCGTATAAATTGAAGAGTGGTGCTACAGTTTGGTGGGATCAATTGCAGGCCAAAAGACGAAGGCAGGGAAAGGATTCTGTGCGAACCTGGAGCAGAATGAAACAATTACTGATGGACAAATTTTCACCCCAAGATTATGAGCAACATCTATTTCATGCTTATCAGAATTGCAGGCAGGGGTCAAGAACTGTCTATGATTACTCGGCTGAATTTAATCGGTTGACTGATTTGAATGAGTCGGAAGGGCAGCAAGTTGCTAGATATCTCGATGGGTTGCGACCCTCTATTCGAGATCAGATTGGACTGCAGATATTATGGGACGTGGATGAAGCCCATAATATGGCATTAAAGGCGAAGCAGAAGGAGCGCAAGCCAACTTATTCCGGGTATCGTCAAGGTGCTAATGAGCCGGCTAGCTCGACTCAAGAAAAAGGAAAAGCCACCTAAGCCACAGTTCCTACCGTTTAGACAAAGAGCGCAACTGCTGAGGGGCCAAGGGCCAGAGGGGGTGCTCAAGCAAGTGGCACCAACAAATCCGCTCCTAAGCTTCCCAACCCGTATGCTAGGACCACGTTGGGCAAGTGCTCTAGGTGTGGTAAACCAAGTCACCAATCCCATGAATGCCTTGATCGAAATCTACACTTAGTGACGGAAGAAGGCAATGAGGCCGAGGGGTTTGTAAAGGATTGGCAAGGGGAATACGAAGTGGTTGATTTTGCTGAGGAGGAAGGAGAGAGGGTGAATTGCGTGGTGCAGCGATTGCTCTTTGCACCAAAGATGGAAGACAACACCCAATGCCACAACATCTTTCGATCAAGTTGCTCAATGAACAAAATAGTTTGTAACTTGATTGTGGATAGTGGAAGTTGTGAAAATTTTGTGGCGAGGCGGCTGGTGGAGCATCTAAAGTTGCCAACGGAACCTCATCCCGTTCCTTATAGCATTGTCTGGATCAAGAAGGGACTAGCGGTAAAGGTAATAGAAATCTATAAGCTTCCTATTTCGATTGGGAAATTTTATAGATCTACTGTTACTTGTGATGTCATTGATATGGATGCTAGCCATGTCTTCTTAGGAAGGCTGTGGCAATATGATGTAGATGTGATATACAAGGGCCATGAAAATGTCTATTATTTTAATTGGCAAGGTTATAAAATTTTTATGGGACCTATTGGGCGAAAGGAGTCTGTAAGATCGCCTCAAGAAGAGGGGTCATCGTTTCTAACCATTGCTAGTTGCGAAGATGAGTTTGTAACAGATTTCAAGGAGTCCAAGCAAGTTTAAGCCATGGTTGTGAAGGCGTTAGTAGTAGAGGATAAAACAAAGGTTGCTGATATTTTGGTGCCATCAAAGATACAAGCCTTTGTTGGAGGACTTCAACGAGTTAGTCACTGACGACATGTCTAATGAGCTCCCTCCCATGAGGGACATTCAGCATCACATTGATCTGATGCCTAGGGTGAGTCTGCCTAATCTACCACACTATCGAATGAGAGTGAAATTCTAAGGGAAAAAGTCGAAGAGCTGTTGAAGAAGGGACATATTCGAGAAAGTCTAAGTCCATGCGGCGTTCCAGCCTTATTAACGCCGAAGAAGGATGGAAGTTCTAAAGAAGGATGGAAGTTGGCGAGTGTGCATGGATACTTGTGCCATCAACAAAATCACAGTGAAATATAGGTTTCCCATACCGTGACTTGACGATATGCTGGACATGCTGGATGGGTTGAAGTGATTCTCCAAGATCGATCTACGAAGTGAGTGCCATCAGATTCGTATCCAACCGGGGGATGAATGGAAAACTGTGTTCAAGACCAAGGATGGCCTCTATGAGTGGCTTGGCATGCCATTCGGGCTTTCTAATGCTCCAAGTACATTCATGAGGGTGATGACTCAGGTCTTGCGACCATTCATTGGGAAGTTTTTCGTCGTTTATCTCAATGACATCCTTATCTACAACAAAATAGAGGAAGAACATGTGGATTATGTACGCTAATTTTAGGTTGTTTTGCAAGAAAACAAGTGGTACATTCAACTTAAGACGTGCAGTTTCTTGACTCGTAACTTATTATTTCTTGGCTAGGTGGTGATTTTTGAAGGCATACATGTGGATGAGGATAAGGTTCAAGCCATACGCGACTAGCCCACTCCGAAAAGTGTGATAGAAGTTCAGAGTTTCCATGGCTTAGCTACCTTTTTTTGGCGTTTTATTCGAAACTTCAGCACTACTATGGCTCCAATCACAGAGTGTTTGAAGAAGGGCAAGTTCATGTGCGGAAATGAGCAAGACAAGAGCTTTGCTTTGGTAAAGGAGAAGCTAAGTACTGCACCAGTCTTAGTGCCACGGGAAAATCACCTTTCTCTTTGGTTTATGTGACTCCGCCAAGGAATGTTGTGTACTTGGTACAAGTGCTGCGAGGGACTAAGGTTAATGTGGCAGTTGACGTGATGGCAAAACAGACACAAGAGGTGCAAGAACATGTGAAGCAAAAATCGACAGAGACTAATACAAGGAATAAAAAGGCAACTGATAGGGGGAGGCGTGTCAAATTGTTCAAGGAAGGTGATCAAGTTATGGTGTTTTTGCGCAAGGAGAGATTTCCCATTGGAAACTACAACAAGTTGCAGCCCAAGAAGTATGGTCCTTACAAGGTGGTGCAGAAAATTGGGGATAATGCGTATGTGATCG
>JAOXNR010000001.1:18277198-18302291 GCA_028571225.1 Parsonsia alboflavescens | reverse complement strand
AAAATTACACATAAGTATTTCTTAAAAAGATGTTAATTTGAATGGATAATGAGACCACATTAAAATATCTTTTTTAATTACATTTTTATTTTTATTATTTTGTATTATCATGATTATTAATGACTACGTGGGTTCTTATCCGAGTAATAAATAATTTTCTTATGTAATTTATCTATATACTTACATACTCTTTTTATCTATAACTGAATGTCCAAGTTTAAATTTGCATACATTTTAATAAAAAAGTTTAACTTAATTGATTAAAACATTATGTTGTTAATTTTTTTAATAAAATTTTTATCAATTTAGGAAATGAAACATTCAATTTCGGACCATTCAAAATGAAATATAAGACATTCATTTTTCAATAGGGAAGTATGACACAATTATTACACCAAATCTTGTGCCCATATAATTCTCTTAATTTTTAATTAATTTACGTGATAGTACATTCTCAAAAGAGACTTGGAGGAAGTATATCATATCCACAGGCGTTCTCGTTATGGGGAATTCGAGAATCTGAATACATCTTCGAATCATATGACATACACATACTAAATAAAATTAAATGTAGATACTGTATAATTAGTTTTGTGAATTATTAATCAATTTAGAACTCAAATTATATTTTTTTGATCAATTCTCTGTTGATTCAAAATTTCGATGATTTTTTTTGAAGATTTTGATCAAAAGAATAAAAATGATCGATTGATAAATAATTTAAAGATTAAATAAGTCAAAAAAATGCTTTAGAAATCAAAATGATAAAAAAAATATAATTTGAATGCTGAATTGATTTATAATTCTTAATTTTTTAGTTCAGGGTGAAGTGGTACGTGCCTATTCTTCTCTGCCTATTACATGTCCTCATCAGAGGAACTCGGTCTGCAGGTGGGCCATGGAGTGAGTGTGCATATCCGGATCCTCCTGATTGGGCAAGTGATGCATATCCACTTTATCTTAGTAATGCTAACAGTGGAAGAAATTTCCGATTCCATCCTGTATAGAGTTGAGCAAGGAAACAGTTACTTCACTAAGGGAACAACTTCCTACTGTCTCTCTGTTATATTTGTATCAACACTTTCGAAATGAGTCAATTCTTCAAGAAATCAGCAATTAGAAGGTTCATTTATTATTCCCTCAATCGGCTGCACACAAATCGCAGCTACGGAGCTCGTGGGCTATGCCAATTTACACAGGCTGTTGAAATTGAGCCATCTTCGTGGAATTCCATGGAAGGTGTAATTAGGTGCTCTGCCAATTATGTTCCTCTGTCTCCCATAAGTTTCTTGGAGCGATCTGCCAAGGTGTTTGGAGATAGAACAGCTGTTGTGCATGGTTCTTTGAAGTATACTTGGGAAGAGACTCGAGAAAGGTGTGTTAAACTTGCTTCTGCCCTGGTCCAACTGGGAATTTCTCGTGGTGATGTTGTAAGTTGATTCCCAGCCTCTTTCTTAATATTCATGGGGATTTCTGCTTGTTGAAGTTCTTTTAATTTGATTTATTTTGTTGATTCTTTTGATTGATGTTTTGCTGCAATATTGTTTCTTGTTTTCCCTTTGCTGATATTCTTTGTCGAAAGAGGATAATCATTGCAGTACTTGCTTTATTTTCCATTTTGATCATCTAATATAAGACATTTCTAGCTAATTTCTTTCCATTCCGATGAATGATTCTTATATTAGGCATACAAGGTTTTGGGCCTAGATGTGAATATTAATTTTGGAGTCATCGGTCGATTACATTCATATATGATATTATGTCTCTGTGTTAGCAAAGTGTTTGATCCTTGCATTGGAGTTATGCTGATTGCCACTTCTCTTATATGTGCTACTGTGAGGATTTAAAATTGAATAAATTGCCTTATTAAATATAATTTAACTTCTTTCTGAAACCTGTGGTTAAAAGAGGTATGTTTATTCGGTGATGTGAATAGGCTTACAGTTAAGGAACAGTCTTTATTAGTTGCATACTGGGAGAAATTATACTTCTTTTGAACTGCCATTTATCAAGATTCTTTACTTTTTTAGCAATTTGCAGCACAGCTCAATTTTTTTTTTTTGGGGGGGGTATCATATTGATTTGATCTCCTAAGTAGGTTGCCGCTTTGGCCCCTAATATACCGGCAATGCAAGAGCTGCATTTTGCTGTTCCGATGGCTGGGGCAGTTTTGTGTACACTAAACACCCGCCATAATGCATCTATGATATCACTCTTGTTGAGACATTCAGAAGCAAAGGTACTATTTGTGGACTCCCAGTTAATTCAGATCGCTAAAGATTCAATCAATCTTTTACCAAATGATGGAGAACCTCCCATTTTAGTTTTAATCCCAGAATCAGATGAACAATCCTCTTTTGCTGGTCACCAGTACGAGACTCTGCTGGGAATGGGGCATCTTGACTTCTGTATTCGGTGGCCAAAAACTGAATGGGATCCTATAAGTATCAATTACACTTCTGGCACAACATCACTGCCCAAAGGAGTGGTTTATAGTCATAGAGGTGCATACCTCAATGCAATTGGAACATTTTTCCTTCATGAAATGCATTTGATGCCTGTTTATCTTTGGACAGTGCCAATGTTTCACTGCAATGGTTGGTGCCTGGTATGGGGATTGGCAGCTTTGGCAGGCACTAATATTTGCCTTAGGCGAGTCTGTCCTAAAGATATTTTTGACAGCATTTCTCTCCACAAAGTCACACACATGGGAGGGGCACCTACAGTCTTGAACATGATTGTCAACTCATCACCTAGTGATCAAAGGCCACTTCCTCACAAGGTTAATATAATGACAGGTGGTTCGCCACCACCTCCAGAGATCATTTTTAAGATTGAGGAGCTAGGCTTTAAAGTATCACATTTGTATGGACTTACAGAAGTTTATGGTCCAGGTACATATTGCATGTGGAAACCTGAATGGGATTCCTTGCCTCCTGCTGAACGATCAAAGTTGAAAGCACGACAAGGGGTGCAGCATTTTGCTATAGAGGAAGTTGATGTGATGGATTTTGTCACTAGGAGTAGTGTGCCAGCTGATGGTAAGACATTGGGTGAAATTGTGTTTAGAGGAAATACAGTGATGAGTGGATACTTAAAAGATATAAAAGCCACAGAAGAAGCTTTTCAAGGTGGATGGTTTTGGAGTGGTGATGTTGCTGTAAAACATCCTGACAACTACATTGAAGTAAAGGACCGAAAAAAGGACATCATAATTTCTGGGGGTGAGAATATAAGTTCAGTTGAGGTGGAAACTGTTCTGTTTGGCCATCCTGCAGTTCTTGAGGCTGCAGTAGTTGGGAGACCAGATAGCCACTGGGGTCAAACTCCCTGTGCATTTGTGAAGTTGAAGGAGGGATTTAAGGTTGATGCTGATGAGTTAATAACATTTTGCAGGGATCAGCTGTCTCATTATATGGCACCACGAACAATCATCTTCGATGACCTACCAAAAACGTCAACTGGCAAGGTCCAAAAATCTATACTGAAGGAAAAAGCAAAAGCTTTGGGAAGCCTTTTCTAAAGAAAAAAAGCAAGGTTTCTCCATCATTGTTTCTTGTTGCTAATCAATTTAACAAATGTTATTGCCTTACCCTGTCAATATATCTTCTTGATTCACTATGGCTGGTGTCATTCGTTGCAGTCAGTTTTTTCGTGCTAATTCGGTGCTGATAGAGAGCCAGAAATGAGAAAAATGGTATGGGTTATCTTATGAAAACAAACGAAGAAATGAACCAAGTCAAAGTTTCCCTTCCGAGTTAGGTCTTTGCATCAATGATAATTAGCTAAGCTAGCACAGTCAACTGAGGAGTTTGCATCTTGAGACCTGCTGGCAACTATTCTCCTGTGGAAATTGTATGTTTCCTGCCATATGGTGTGTATATCATTTACTGCTTCAAGCTTTGTCTGGAGCTGAGCTGAATTACCATAGAGTTACAGTCCTTCAAGAATTCCCAAGCCAAGTTGCTATCCTACACCTTTTCTCTCTACTTTCTGACAGTCTCAGGAGTAGCACAGATGGTGTAATTGTATAAAATGCCTTGTTTCTAAATAATCCATCCTTACCTTACATTTCATTTGTGTTGGTTTCTCTCTGAATCTAAAGAAGGCAAAAATTTGGAATTATATATCTTTTAAAATATTTTATTGGAAAAATTCGACATATTTTATTTTTGAATATAACCCTTTTCTATTCTTCTTTGTAAAATCTTAATTAATTACGGAATAAGACATTTAATTTGTACCATTAAAAATGTAAACTACAGAATATGATAGGTAGAGTTTGAGTGAAGCTAACTGGAAGGCATAAGTGAAAAAGTCAGGATGCAAATAAGGGAAAAGGATGCTGAATTGTTTCATATCTCGCCTCCACAAATAGGTACAAAGTATGATAGAACAATAGAACCTCAACTTCACACGAATATATCTCCTACGCCTATATGAATATCCAAATCATGTCAAACATGAAGCTTTTCCGAGACAGCTCAATTCAGGTGGTTTGATCCAATTGGGTTTGGTGGTGGAGATGGTGGTGTGCGCAGAACCGGCAATCTCTGGTTCTCTCTCTACTGTGAGGAAATTTTTTTATTATTTTTTTAAAAAGAAATTGTTTGGCCTTGTCACACACTGGAACGGTGTGTGACTGTGCACATATTAGAAAAATAATATATATAGATATATATAGGGTAATGCTACATAGTACACTATTACACTCCATATAGAGTGCACAGTTAAGTTTCTAATGATCATCTTAAAAAATAAATCCTTAAATAAAAAGATTATTTTTTGTAAATATATTTTATATATTATACCCAAAAAGATAAACTAAACTCTAGGGGTATTAGATCAAATTTATTATTTTTTAAATAAAAAAATATCAAAAATGCTATAGACTGCAATGTTAATAACTATTTTTTTAAGGCAAAATGACCAATTTAGTCTCAAAACTTTTTTGTTTTGACCATGTAGGTCAATATATATATGTATATAAAACCATACATTACTTGCACATATAATACTCTAAATGAAACAAAAAGTACACTGAAATGTAGGCATACGAAAATCCCCTATAGTTAGGAACTTACAAAATTGGAACACCCTTCCACTTCCACATTGCACAAATCAAATGGTGCATTATCCATGGAGAGTTTAGCATAGAGAAGCACAAACCAGCCATATTCTTCTCCCCCCGATTGTTGGGGGACCTAAACAAAATCTAATTAACCAAAGTGCTATATTTAGACAATTTAATATACATCAACCTACTGAAAGTTAAACTGAAATCAAATAGCATGAGATGCCTACACTAGGATATCTGATAGAAATAGCATCAATGATCAGTTTGGCACCTCCAGATTTACCTTGCATCACATACAAGTCTACTACAAAAATATACTCACATATATTTGCAGGATCATCAAATTCTTTCATTTGTTAAATAATCACATAAGGAGTAAAAAAACAAATGAATTCTCTTTATCATTTTGCAATCGTATCTATGTCCGACAATCTATAAAGAGTCCAAAAGAAGCATGCATGGATTTTCATAATCATTGTACAAGCTACACAGTATAAGGAGAGTCCAATGAGACCTTCAATTCAACGGAGACACATTTTCAATTTTCATCCACAATGAGAGTACCCAAATCAAAAGAGTAAATAAATTTAGTTACATACCACAGAACGATTGGAATAATGACATAATTCTATGAAAATATGTCTCCTTTTTTCTTTAAAACCCTCATACATTCACCTATAGTGTACAAACTAAAATAGAGCGAATCGATATATTCAGTGTCTTTGTGCTGAGCTTTTGGAATTCCTTTCTAGATGATACTCTAGTTGTTAAATGCATCAAATTAGAACAAATTAATGTCTAACCTAAACAAACATAAATTTGTTTAACATAATTTTACTCGAACATAACCTTAAGTTAGGGGTAAAAAACCCCTAAAAATCAGAAATGCTTATTCGAAGTAGTGTTCAAACCCTTTTGAGTCCAACATTCCAAACGGCGTTGATGACCCTCCATTGTGAGCGTTTCTTCCTAATCGGCTTGTTGCTTTAACTAAAGTCAACAAAGTGCCGTCACCTTCGATCTTCATTTTTTCTGTCTAATTCTTCACTAACGTTCGGAAAAATGGTCTTTGCACGATGAATGTACCCTTTGATTTTTTTAGAAAATTTGTAACGAGGGTGGGGTCCAATGGCTTGTCTAAGTGTCTAAAAACTAGGGAATGTCTGAACTTAGAAACCTAATTTTTGTCTAACTTCAAAGTGTAGGGTGAAATAAAGGGAAATGAGTTTTTGTTAGAGTTACAATGTGAATGTGAAATTCCCATTATACCCTTTGTCCCTAACATTTTTTTTTTTAAAATCCCTACTTGGCCGGACCGATGAGAACATTGCACTAGAAATGTGAAAAAGGACGTATTTGGCAATTCAAAAATATTTCAAGGACTAAATGTATATAAAAAATTTAAAGAGGACCAAAGTCACCAAAATTTGAAATTTGGGGGATGAAACATACCAATTTTCCTTTTTCTTTTTAAAGATTTGATCTGTATACATGTGTATTTATGCAATTCTTGTGTATTAATTTTGCTTGATCACCTATATTAGTTTGCATGATTATATTTCCATGGTTTAAATATTATCGCTAATATTGATAAATCCATAAAGCGACAAAAAATCTACTACTCAATTGTTTTATTTGATCTGTGATTAATCCCATAGCAATTATTTCTTGTTGACAGTTATCTCATCTATATTCTTTCTTAAATTAGTTTACTTGCTCTAATTGCTTAAATTTTGGTAGATAGGAATTAATTTGTTTGTGTGATGACGCATGATCAACAATTTTGCGTGACACTCTATAATAATGAAAGGCTCTAGGTAATCTAGCTCTTCTTTTATATCACCTTGTACATCATCTAATAAAATAATATATATTATCCTACATCATCAACAATTTATTATGAAACAATTGAAATGATTACTTATTTAATTAATTATTAACCTAAATGATTAATTATTTATAAATCATCAAAACTAGTGAGTAACCATGAATAATCATTTAAGTTTAAATTTGAATATTAACTGTGTGTTACATTTAACTTGCCACTCTTAAATCAAGTCATTATATACCCACCTATCGAGTCCCCAACCCCTCCTCCCACGGGTCCCTAACCCCCACGTCCTCCCCAATTGGCTCTTAATCAATTGCGTGAAGTAAAACTGGGAGTTTGAAAAATATATTTTTTATAAGTCCCTATAAATAAGTAATTGAAAAATCAAACTAACAAGTACAAACACCAAATTATAATGTATTTATCCTCATTAATTGCTCTATCATGGGAATGGACGACGAAGAATTGTTTGAACCATTATGATAGTAAATATGTAAAATCATTATATAATTTGATTCAAATATATGAAACAAAATGGATAAGAAGCATTTGGTTTACTTTCCATCCCAATTATATATAGTTTACCATATATACCCTGAAAACAAAGACATCCCATCAATTGGACTCTCCTCCAGCTCTGCCAGACGTCCACAACAAATTAAGACAAACGGTTCATTCCAATTAATCAATAAGTTCCAGCCGCTGAACGGAGCTACCAATCTGTCAACGATGCCTGATCCGATTCCGAGTCCATCATCATCTCCGTCAGAAAACAGAAACAGAAAGGCCCAATATTGGCCCTTCAGTACTTTTCTAATTGTATCATTTCTTTTACCAGTAGTTCTTGGAGTGATAGTCTACCGACTAGACTCCTTTGATGCTGGCCAATACCCGTCACACGAATTGACTCAAAAAGAACCCATGAGGGTGCCTAAACGGAACAGTGGTATGCTTGAGGGAGTTGAGAAGATTGGGACCGGACAGTTGTTTGCTGCGGAAGACATAGCTTACGAACCCAACTCTGGAGTTATATACACTGGCTGCGGTGACGGGTGGATCAAGCGAGTCACGGTGAACGAGTCGGCGGCAGATTCGGCGGTGGAGAAATGGATAAACACCGGAGGTAGACCTCTCGGACTTGAACATGGACACCACGGCGAAGTCATCGTTGCCGATGCTTATAAGGTAATATACTAATATTTATATATTAGTTATATTGTCATTATAATTATAATATAATAATCGACACGGCATCAGGAGTCCTTACCATTATTTATAATTCAATTTTGAACGAAAAAAGTAATATTTATCTTAGACTATAATATATCATATATTGAATAAAACGAATATTAATTCAATTATGATATTTAATAATATGAAAGAAGTCGTAAGATTATCAAGTGAAACTTGCTCTAACGGTAAACTTGTTTGATATTCGTGGCCAAAGGTCCTGAGTTTGAGTCTTGCTGATAGCGAGGAAGAGTCCCCCCCCTTCCCGAATAAGTCGTGAGATTGAAATTTATTATTAAATGCTTTTTGTAAATTGAAAGTGCACAAAAGTTCTCATTGGAAAATAGTCAAATAGAAAGCAATTTCAATCTTCTTAATTAGTAGAATCACATCTATCTTGAAATGGATTCTGTAGCTTTAAAACCATTTTAACCACCTCAACCTGGGTGATGACTTATGAGTCTTATGACTCTCCAAACCAAGAACACCCAACTCCTCCAACTTCCATTCATCCTAGACACTAAAGTAAAGGATCATGACTGGTAAGGATGAAAATAGGCTAGCCCAGACCTTCATGTTAACAAGTACTTGGCCAGAGTATGGACGGTAATGTGTTATGGATTGATTTTTAAAAATTAATTTATTTTTAAAGCCGGCATTTTTTAAAAATTAATTTATTTTAACTTCAATATATTATAATCTATTCTGTCCAAAATTAAATGTTTTTATTTCTACTTTTAGATATTTGGAACTAAATATCTCATTTCTCAAAATAGATAAATTTTTAGTATAAAATCCTTTAAAATTTAAGAATTTACATTCACTTACCCAAGATTAAGGGTCCCATAACTAATTACATTATTGAGAAGAATAAGTTAGAAATTTAAGTGAATGTCAAATACACCTCTAATTTTAGTCAAATAAAAATAAGACATTCAATTATGATTTGAGGGAATAACATAGAATATTTGATCATTTAATGTGAGAAAAGAAATACAAATTATAAAATTATAATAACTCAATATAATTTATTCAAAATATGTTATTGAATACAATATAATTCAATTAATATCACTATATACAATAACAAACAAAATAATTTTAAATTGTGATTCATAGGTAATTTAGATCAAATATAAGTGTTGTTAAAAGCTATTAATTGTAAAGAATTAAATATTATATTTTACGAATACAAACACCCTCAACAAGAAAACCAACCAAGTCATTAAATCGTCATACAATTTAATTAATTAATATATATATATAAAAATTAACAATGCAAGAAAAACTTTTTTATTTTTTATTTAATCATGCTGTCACTTAATTATATAAAATCAATATGCCAGTAATAAATTGGAAAAGATGATCGCAATACAATTATATGTTATTTGTTTAAATCTCAAATATATCATTTTATAGATTTTACAAGGATTTGAAAAATAAATAAATAAATTATGAAACTTCAATAAATTTGGTTACGATGTAAGTAGATAAATTTCATATCTGCGACAGGGATTATTGAACGTAACTGCGGATGGTGCGATGCATCTGTTGACAGATGAGGCAGATGGAGTGAAGTTCAAACTCACGGATGCCGTAGCCATTGCAGAAGATGGCAATATCTATTTTACAGATGCTTCCTATAAGTACAGCTTCCAAGAGTTTATTTTCGACTTTTTTGAGGGTCGACCATATGGTAGACTGCTGCACTACGATCCATCTTCAAAACAAACCAAAGTGCTCGTTAAAGACCTCTATTTTGCTAATGGGATTGCAATCTCTCCAGATCAACATTTCCTAATCTTCTGCGAAACACCCCTGTACGTAAACAGAGTAGCTTTCTTTTCTTTAACAGTTAATTTGATCGTCGGACATTTAAGTGGATTAATGATGTGCTTCGTAACTACCCATAACATTATTTTATATATATAGGTGTCTTTCTTGAACTTAACATAACATTTTCTAAGAATTGAACGACTGGAAGAAAATATGTTGAATAGGTCAAATGCTACAGAGTCTCGCTTTTTTAGTCCAAGATGATAATGTTGTTAACTTCTGAATCGCTGATATAATTTAATACTGATTGAAACTGTTTGTTTGTTTGTAGGCGGAGGTGTAAGAAGTATTACTTACGAGGTGACAGAAAAGGATCTGTGCACACCTTTGTTGAAAATTTGCCAGGAATGCCTGACAATGTTCGGTACGATGGAGAAGGACAGTACTGGATTGCATTATCCACGGTAAAATAAATAAATTCTTTGATTTATGATCATATTTTGAGTGTTAATTTCTCCATAATTGCTTGTTTAATTTCTTTTTTTTTTTTCTCACTTGAAAACTAACAGGAAGCTACATGTAGTTGGAAACTAGCACAAAAGTATCCATTCCTAAGAAAGATTATGGCCATCATGGAGAAGCATGTGGGGAGACCGCATCTGGAGAAAAATGGAGGAGTTCTTGCTGTTGATTTGGAAGGGAAACCTACGCAACACTATTATGATCACAGTTTGTCTTTGATTTCGAGTGGGATTAAGATTGGGAATCATCTTTACTGTGGTTCTATTGTCCATCCCTACATTATTCGGCTCAACCTTAATCAGAACTCTGCATCTGCTGCGGTCTAATTCAGAATTTTGAGTTCTTTATCAAAGCATGTGAAACTAAAGGATTCCCAAAAGCTAAGAGATCTGCGGCCTTGTAGAATTCCCAAGCTGAACTGTTATCCTACATTACACTCCATCAAATTTTCCTTACAAATCTTCCGTTTGTTATTTAAGAGCATGTATATATATGGTAATGTTATAAAAATAAAAAAAAATTCTCCCATAAAAAGAATAATTTTTCAATAATTTTTATAATCTAAATCCTCATATACTTGATTACGGTAACGGTTCGGAGCGTGCCTTAGCAAAACTATATATATATTGGGGTAATCCTATAGAGCATATCAATACGCTCTATAGTTAAGTTCACAATCGTTGAAATTTCCGTCAACCAATTTTTTTTTTTTTAAACTCAAATCTTTAATAAACTAAACCCTCGTTGGGTGTTGGCAGGGGCAGACATAGTATATGGTGAGGTGCCCACCCTAAAAAAGGAAAAAAATAATAAATATATATATTTTTTTAATTAGGCATTTTTAGTAGTAATTTTGCCCACCCTCAAAACATGCTTAATTTGTTCTTTTTTTAAAAGAAATAATACAAAAATTTATTTGACCAGCATATTTGAAATAACATTCTTGTCCCCAGTTTATTTGATCAAAAGAAATATCTGGTATCTCATTTTGCCTAAAAATTTATTTTTCAGACAATAAGGACTTTATTTGACCCAGGTAAAAAGATCAGGTGATGCAAAAACAAATTGCAAAAAACAGAAGAAAAGATGGGAATTTGTAAAAAATTGTCCAGTTTTTTGTAATGTTACACAAAAGTCAAAAATTAATTCAAAACTCAACAACTCTAATCCAAAAACAGCTAGCAAAATATAACCTAATCCCAAATAAAAACAACAAAATTATCAAAATACTGCTAAAACAAAAAAAAAGCCCAAAAGTCCAACAAAACAATCTCGAATGGCCAAAAACTGCCTCAATCCATGACAAAGCGATGGGTTTTGACCATTGGATGGTTTCCAATCACCCAACCAAATTTGAGCTCATTCCGATCTCTAGCCACTTGATTTCTACTATTGCTTTTGGCCTAACATCATTAGGAAACTAGCTTTCTAACGGAAAAAAAGATTAAGGATTTTAAACGGTACAATAAAAGTTTAGAGATTTAATTGGTTTAAATAAAACGATAAAGAACTTTAAAGGATAAAAAAAGAGGACTTACATGTCGAAAATATAAAAGAACGGGAATTTAAATGGATATTTACTCATTTATTCAAGAAAATGAATAAATTAGTTTCTATAAATATACATATATATATGAAAATACTATAGAATACACTAGTGCACTAGTAAGTCTTTAATAGTCAAATTTAACAGTTAATTTTTTTTATTTAAAAATAATAATAATAAATTTGATCTAGTATCCCTAGGTTTTAATTTATCTTTTTAGGATATAATATATGAAATATATTTACAAAATAATTTTTTTATTGAAAATTTTAATTTGTCAAAATAAAATCAGATATTGACCATTAACTTTGAACGTTAGAGAGTTAATTATGCACTCCGTATGAAGTGCTTTAGTGCACTCTATAGCATGTACTCTGTATGGAGTGCACAATTGAGTCTTTAATGGTCAAAGTTAACAGTCAACATCTGAAAATAAAAAATTATTTTTTATAAATATATTTTACCCTAAAAAGGATAAACTAAGCTATAAGGATGATTCTTGAACAAAAGTGAAGATATGATAAAATCAAAGAAGCTCAACTTTTTCTTGCAAATTTATATTGAAGTGTAATCTTTTTGGTGGCAAGAATGGTGTGAAAAGTGGTGGGAAAGGCTTTTAAAACAAGAGAATTCTTTGTGTTTAATAGATAGAAATTGTTCGTTTTGAACCCTAAATCGAACAAAAATAGATGCTTCTTCTTTCAATTGGTATTTTTAGATATCCTCTTTTTTTGAAAAAAAAAAAAAAAAACTTCCATTTGTGAAGAATTTGTGTCCAAAACTTGTTCAAAAACTTTCTGCAAAGGTTTTGAACCTTGATTCCTTAGCTTTGGAAGATCCATATATTTGCATGAGCATTCAAAATTTTTCCAATATCATTAATTGATGTTGAATCACTTTTGAAACTTAATCTCACTAAATTGAACTATCCATTTGAAATAAAATAATTTATAAACACTTTTCATTTTAAAGAAACTTATTTAAAAACCACTTTAAAGTTCAAACTATAGTAAAGATCTTTCATCAAAATATGAACTTGATAAATTGAAGAATTAAAATCATTTTAAAATCAAGAATCATAATTATGAGGAAGACTTGGTACAAAAATATAACTAACTAGATGAAAAGCCCATGCAATGTGCGATGATTATGATATTTTTTATATTTATATATTACTTTTCTTTATTATTATAGCAATAATTATTAATAAAGTAATTTTTAAAATATAAGGAGAGAGAATTATATGAACTTTTGTTTGATGTTGAATCTGCAAGTTTTGTTAAATAAATTTCAATTAATAAAGTAATTGGATTTTTTATTTTAATAAAAAATTATATAAATATTAAGATGGTGTATTAAATTAAAAATGTATATGTTTCTATATACGAATCTATTTATTTTACAAAGATTTTTGATATTAAAAATTAAATTATTTTATTAAAAAATAATACTGTTATATGAATCTAATTTATTATTTATTTAATGATTTATTTTATAGAACCTTTTTAAATAAAAAATGACTTTTATTAGTTTATATTATCTTCATCTCTATTATACATTACTTTCTTATTCTTCATATGCATAAAGGGAACTCATCCCAAACTCGTACTTTCTATTGCCGACATAGTCCATAGGTGATAGTGGAGATTATTAAAGTGATCCAAGTGACTATTAGATGATGTGTCACTTTTATATATATTATATTAGATATGAAGAGTCATAAAGTGAGACATTGCCAACTCATAAAAAAATCTAATTTGGAGCATTTTGATGAGTTTATTTCTATTTTTACATATTATAATAGATTATCCAACCAAGTTTCCTAAACTAATTATTCAATCTTGTAAAGTCTTGAACTTTTGAAAGACTTCCTTATTAAGTGTCATCAATCAATAGTTGAAGAACACTTTCATGTATTCCAATTACCTATTAAGGATCACGTTTTGAATATCATTCATCCTAGTTTGTTATCATCAAAATAAAGTTAATTAAAAGGCTTTCAAGTATATTGTATGGGTTATCCTTTTGGTGTTGTGGTAAGCTACAAGTTTTTATTGTGTGTCAGTGTATGTTATATATGGGGTATTTCTTTGGTGTCATACTGCATTTCTTGTTCCTTTGGAATTGTCATATGGTATGAGTTGTTTCTAGGATTTAGGGAAATTTATGGGTTGTTTTCTTGTTTGAAATATAATATATTGTATGCGTTGTCATAAGTCATGGGTTTTTTTTTTCTTATTGAAATATATTGTATGAGTTATTTGTTGTGTTGAAATATAATATATTGGTTGTTTCCTTGGTGTTGTCATAAATTATGGATTGTTTTTCAAGTGTTGTTATACGGCGAGTAAACGTTTTTGAGACCCTAATAGCAAGTGTGAATGATTTGTTGACTAACTTTACTGAGAAGGAGCAAGCCAAATATGATCAGATTTTGATCAAACTTGAGACAGAAACAAGATGAACTAGAGCCGCCCATCAGACAACATGGGGAATACCGCCACAAATGACTCCTGATGTCATATCCTGACATTTACAAACTCATTCCTCTAAAATCTATGCTTATGAATAAAAAATTTGGTTGTCACATGGATGGGTTTTTTTTTTTTTTTTTTTCGGTAATTTTATTATGTTAACTTGTAGTTTAATATGTTAGATCAATTAATGAATAAGAAATTGATCGTTAAAGTTTATACATGCATCACAACAATCGATATAATGTTCAAGACATAATTTATAGAGTAGTGATAGGACAAACGAGAACAACATAGATCCATTTTTGGAGATTATAAATGTATCACAACAATATATACAATCCATGTAATTTTGAATAATTTATAAAGCTTTGTAAGACCAACTAAGAAAAAATTAATGGGTATGCTCTTTAAAATTTCACGACGAAAGATTATTTAATCTGTTCAGATGATGTAACTCTCTCAACTTCCAATTATATCAAACAATCTATGTTTTTATAAATTTATGGATTGTTTTATATAATCCGTCTTTTTACATGGATGTAGTTGTCTAAAGAAGTAACTTCTAAGATATATATTGTAAAACCAATAAGGTGATCAAAATTATAAATGACTAAATCAAATGATACCACCATCAAAGTGTCCATAATTATTAATTCCATGTCAAAACATCAGTAATATTATGTCACAAATTAATTAATAAAATGGGTTCGATAATGCTGACGATTCGTCCCATATCCCAGCTATTTGACTCTGTCCAAGTATGGTTGTCGTCCTCGTCCGGCTCTGCCACGTCCACAACTCATTAATAAGACGGTACAATTCCAATTCAGTTCCAAATTAAAGCCTGAGCTGAGCTACCATCTCCTCGTCGGAGTAACCCAATTCACCGAGTATGTCTGATCCAATTCCTACTAGTCCATCATCATCTCCTTCAGAAACCAGAAACAGAAAGACCCAATATTGGCCCTTCACTGCCTTCCTCACCGTATCGTTTCTTTTACCAGTAGTTCTTGGAGTGATAGTCTACCGACTAGACTCCTTTGATGCTGGCCATTACCCGGCACACGAATTGACTGATAAAGAACCCATGAAGGTGCCTAAACGGAACAGCCGTATGCTCCAGGGAGCTGAGAAGATTGGGACCGGACAGCTGTTTGCTGGGGAAGACATAGCTTACGAATCAAACTCTGGGGTCATATACACCGGCTGTGGTGACGGGTGGATCCAAAGAGTCACGGTAAACGAGTCGGCGGCAGATGCGGTGGTGGAGAAATGGATAAACACCGGAGGTAGACCTCTCGGACTTGAACATGGGCACCACGGTGAAGTCATCGTTGCTGATGCTTATAAGGTAAATTATTACTTTATTTAGTATATCTGATTCATCTGTTCCTTTTTTTGTTTTTTCTGTTTTTGGTCCTCTTCTCTCATCTAATTATCCTATGCCTTGCAATGCACTGATCTTTATGACTTTTCCCCGATAAGCTGATGCATCCCCGGTGGTTGATTTTGATATGTATAGCATGATTTTGAAAATCTAATCGGACTAATTAATGGTTCAACCGGATAAACTTTCTGTCCGATTTAACCTTGAATTAGTCAACAATTGAAGTTGATCAGCTAGAGCCAAGTTAATTCTATATTCTCTGAAGAAAACTGAACTCCAATTACAAATTCACACCCTAGAAACTAAATTAAAGGATCATGATTATACTTATAAAGGAACCAAATCTTTGGAAAAACAAATTCTTCCTCATCCCCTGGCTACTAACCTTAATTAATCCAGTGGGCTTCCATTTACTAATCAAATACAAAAACAATTGCTCTCATCGTATTATATAAATATCACTCTTGTATCTAATTACGAGTAGTTTGCAGTTATTTTATCGATATTAACATAGTTTTTTTTTTTCCCCTAAGGTTATTTGAGAGAGAAATTGAAGAGTCGTTTTGAAAGGAGAAAAAATGTTTTAGCAAGAAAGTGAGTAGGGATAATATTAAAAAAATAGGTAAAGATTGTAGAGAAAAATCTAATAATAGAAAAGAAAACCTATCGGAAGGAGTATTATATATCAAATTAATTAGGAGCTCATACCTGTGTTCTTGTCCTCCTGAATGACCTTAGTATCTATAGAGATATTGACTAGAGGTCGTAGCTAGTAGGTTGAAAGTCCTAAGCGAACAAGATTGATTGTAGGTCATAATTTGTAATATGGAGAGCGAGCATATTCAGCACCTATGAAGACTTTTTTCGACCACTCTTAATCATGTTATTTATAAACTCTTGTGGTTTGGATCCATTTCAGTGAAGTTGGTTGGGTTCCGTATGGTCGGATTGGATTATTGAGACACTCAAGTCAGATTATGTGGGTCTTATCCACTTTACCCATCAATAGTCATGATCTAAGTAGATAAATTTCATGTGTCAGGGATTATTGAATGTAACTGCGGATGGTGCGATACATCTGTTGACAGATGAGGCAGATGGAGTGAAGTTCAAACTCACGGATGCCGTTGCCATTGCAGAAGATGGCAACATCTATTTTACGGATGCTTCGTATAAGTACAGCTTAGAAGAGGTTGCTCGGGACTTTTACGAGGGTCGACCATATGGTAGACTGCTGCACTACGATCCATCTTCTAAACAAACCAAAGTGCTGGTTAAAGACCTCTATTTCGCTAATGGGATTGCAGTCTCTCGAGATCAAAATTTCCTTATCTTTTGCGAAACACCCCTGTAAGCAAGCAGATTACTTTTATTTCTTGAACTTTCATAGAAGAATTGAAGGACTGGAACAGTTTGAATGGGAATTGAATGGTTAACTGTTTGTTTGTAGGAGGAGGTGTAAGAAGTATTACTTAAAAGGTGACAGAGAAGGATCAGTGGACATGTTTGTTGAAAGTTTGCCAGGAATGCCGGATAATATTCGGTATGATGGAGAAGGACAATACTGGATTGCATTATACACGGTATACAAAATATAAAGAACCATTTCTTTGATTTATGATCATATTTTGGTGTTTCTCCGTAATTGCTTGTTTAATCCATACCCAGCTTCTTTCTTCATTTCAAAACTAACAGGAAGCTACAAGTATTTCGAAATTAACACAAGAGTATCCATTCATAAGAAAGATTATGGCCATGATGGAGAAGTATGTGGGGAGACTGCATTTGGAGAAAAATGGAGGAGTTCTGGCCATTGATTTGGAAGGGAAACCTACACAACACTATTATGATCACAGTTTGTCATTCATTTCAACCGGCATTAAGATTGGGAATCATCTTTACTGTGGTTCTATCATTTATCCATACATTATTCGGCTCAACCTTAATCAGCATTCTGCATCTGCTGCTGCATAATTCATAACTTGGAGTTCTTGATCAAAGCTGTGAAACCAAAGGAAGATAAGACTCAAGATTCTGCAAAAATGACTCATGCCCGCTCAAGACAAGAAGATGATGAGAAAAAGAATGTGATCTCAGCACTGTGTATATGAATACTTCTGCAGTTTGTCTGTTTAAAGCAATGACTAGACATTTCTCATAAAAACTTTTCTCTTATATATATCAATATATTGCAACAGATATAAAATGTTGCCGGCTAGATACAATATAAAGCCGTAAAGAAGTTCAGATTATTGCAGAAAATTCTAGGAGAAAAAGGATGGAATCTTTTAACTACTCACTGACTACTGCTCTAATTTTTTCGTTTCTGATGTTGAGATCTCAGGAAGCCTGTTTCCTGTCTTCGATTCAATTTCTGTCTATATATTCTTCATGCTTACATAAAAACTTCCATATCCCGAGCCTGTGGCTCCTTGTCTTGCTGTAAGAACCACCAAGGGCCATCCCTTGATGAGAATCTGAGACGGTAGAATGCATACTATGAGCATCAAGAAATGAAGGTATATTCCTTCAACTAAAAAACACAAAAAAGGAATATGAAAGCATTCAATGGTCAGATCAGATAATACTCCAAAGAATAAGATATCATCTTGTCTCATTATAAGTCAATATCAAATTAAAAGGGGCTGTGAGATGTCGAAAAGAGCCATAAGGGAATGATAACGAAATAATAGCTATAACTTAATCCAGCCCACCTCATATATCCAGCCACAATTCTCAACCCCATGAAAATAGTCAAACCGGACCATACTCCAGAAAGACCAATTATAGGAGGAACATAGAGCAGAAATGCGCATGATATTGCCCCCACTGTCATCTGGAAATCATTGAAGTTATAAATGAAAATAAACAGTGAATATATAACTGAAATGGTTTATAACATGCCTTGGATAGGGTGCTCTTACCATGGAGATGGCTGCAAATGGGAAATCTGATGCACCGTAGTGCAGCCCATCAAATATATAAGCTAAACCATTGATAGGCTGACTGGCACCTACGAACTGTGATTTCAGATTCAAATGATTAGATAGAGAAAAAACAACTTGAATCGTCAATAGAGGATCATTGACATACCAGTACTCCAGACATAACAACATCCAAAACCTGTGGATCTGTAGTGAACAACTTGGCCATTGAAGAAAAACCCAAAGACAATATAATTGCTAGGCAAATCCCAGTACATAAACCCGCCTAGGACAACAAATATAAATTATTAGATAAGATATGCATATGTCAGTAAGAATTCATGCTGTAATGAACTAAAATATTAATATAATTGAGATGTGAATCAAATAGGCAATAAAACACCATTCTGCAGAGGAATGATAGAAACAGACACCAGAATACACTCACCTTCAGAGCAAAATAAGCAGTTTCTTTCACTCTGCTATAGTCTCTTTTTGCAAAAGAACTTGCAATAAGTGCCTTCAAGGAGAACAAATGAAAAAAGGGCTTATTTAATGTTCCAGGTAGATTTAATCAAATAAACTGGAACAGGAGCAATATAAACAAGCAAGTTCATAAGGAATTCCAAAATGTAGTCCAGGTTTAGGTTCATAGATTAAAATGCTTTAGGTTTCCCTGAATGTTAACAATAGAGCAGATTGGCAGTTTTACATTTAGAACACTAATTCCTCTTAATTTCTTTAGACAGTGATGGAGAAGGAAATTTTCTCCATGAAATGCAAATGTGTACCTGTCCGGCTGCAGCTTGGGCATCTACAAGAAGAGATGCAGACAACCACACCTGCAAGCATATTTGATGAGCAGCCATGGACAAAGCTCCTTGACGAGCAGCCATCGATGTGCTTAAAGTCACAGTCAAGACAGCTGCAAGAGTTCTGCCAAGAAGGAAACCGCCTAAACCAAAAGGAAACTTTCTTCAGAAAAGGCTACCTTTCCTCCCCAATAAAAGTAAAATAAAAATCCTATACATTTCATGAAATTCTTCAGTGTAAGGTGGTTCAATTATATTTTATCCTATCGAGGGAGAGCTTCACAGTGTCAAAGAAAGCATTCTGGATAACTATTCAAAACCTATCAGTTTGAAAGACATGAAAAGAAAACCAAATCACAAAGAAAAGTGGAAGGTGAAAGAACGAGTTAATATTAATTCCAAGACATTTGTTTTGTCAGCACAGGATACTGGTAACTGGGAGCATTATGAAAAGGGTCGATAAAACTATCATCACAATGTTAGATCTGAATAATTAAGATGGGGAAAAATCTGAACAAGAATCAGAGATATGAAGACAAACCAGATTTTAAGTACTCTCCAAACTGCAAACTCTTCATGTCCGGCAGCACCAAAGCAGTTTTCTTATTTAGGTACCATAGCATCAAAAGAGTCACAACATATCTGGAATTTTGAAATACAGGATACCAACATGTCATTGCCTCTGTAGAAGATAATCTTCCATTGCAGATAATATATTAGCAAGAACCAGAATAGTGAGAAAACCTACTGAGATGCAACAGTTGAAATGGCTGCTCCGGTTGCACCTAATCCACAAACATAAATCAACACTGGAAAGAAGAATACAGCAGCTAAATTCCCAACTCCTGCAGATCCCTTTTATTGATCAGTAAAGAATAAAAGATGATTCAAGGTTACATGGCAACATAACCACAAAGCACATAAGCACGTTATGTAGAAGAAAAAAATTAGATTCCTGATGCTGTGTGTATTCAGCAAACAATCTAAAACAAACTAAATCATCTTATTGACTAATTCCTGTTGTACTGCCTACAGATGAAAAATCAACAGGGAAAGTTCCCTGGTTCTAATCCCTTGGAATATGATCTCATGAAGCTTGGGAAAGGTAACTCAACTCATCAATTCATAAATAAAAGAATTCTAAAATATGTGTGCTACATATTCCAGCATATCTTGAACAATCCACTGGTTCGAAAAAGGAGGATCCAGAACTCTGCTTCATAGATGTGCAAATTGAAGTTTACAACTAAAATATTTGGATTTCCCTCAGAAAAACAAACTAAAACGAAAACAAAATGTTTTGCTTTTAACACCTAAAAACAAGTTCATATTACAATATACACTCAGATCAGATTCAGGGATAAGAGTTATTTTTCATCACACTAAATGCCAAAGTACTTCATGTGTCAAGGCACTGGCAAAATACTGACAAGAAAAGCCACTTTTGCAAGCCCTCGCACCATGCAGAAGAATCTGATAAAAGATGGGGTAAAACAGTGTACAAAATAAGTAAAAGTCTTGCCTAAACATAGTACCGAGGTCCTGGTATCCTTAAAACCACGGAAGATTCCCATGATGGCTAGATAAAGAACCACTGCTGGAGCACCAAATGATCTCAGTTTAAGGAATCGTTCTGCAGGAGCCCGCATAGGAGAAGCCTGTTAAGAGAATAAATTTTCACAAGGACCCTTCAATGAGTATTATTATGACTGCTATGAAAATATACCAATATCAGAAGGTAAAATCATAGCATGTATAAGTTGGAATGCTTCAGTTAACAAAAGATGTACGGCACTTACCATTGGTATGCCCATTATATTGAGAAAGACCCCAGATCCAAAATACATTGCTGCAGCTTCAGACAGACCAAGTCCAATCGACAACACCAGAGCAGTTGAAACCGAGGGAAGCATCAATCTTTTATCTGTTTCATTAAGTAATGTTCATTAATACTTGAACTCGTTTCATTTTTCATGCCAAGGACTCCGGCACTCATGCATGTTAACCTGTATCAGATGTTTTCTCTGCATGCCTGGAAATATCTTCAGCAACAAATGATGTAGCCACGCTAAGGAGAGGAATGTTGAACACCTTGGATAAGATATTAAATATAGATATTGAAATCCCAGCAGATGCCAACTCCAATGCACCTTCAATGAACATCTTGTCAGTCAAAGCACATAAACAGGGTAAAGAACTTCAAATATCATAGAGCAGTCTAAACTTCAAGCAAAACAATAGAAGCCAAAAATTAGAATATCTTGGTGCAATGCACATCTAGCTCAGGAAAATCTAAGAGGATACAGTAGAGAGAAGAATGAATCAGGGAAAATAAATATACATTGACATTCTGCAGGTTGACTGGCAAATTGCGGGTCCCTTCTTAGGGCATATCTTTTTGACAGACACGAAGAAAATTGCTAGTCCTCACACCTTTGGCAATCAAAATGAGAAGCTTCTTCGAAGCACATACATCCCTCAATTTTTAAAAAATAAAAAATAAAAAGAAATACTAGACACTTTCCAATATCAAGCTAAGAAGTTGAAATAACAACAACAGAGCTAAAACAAAATAATAAGACATATTCCTAGCTGTAACTTACGATTTTTTCACACTTTTTTCTACATATCCAAGACAATCTGATACACATCACAAAGATCTGCTCTAAAAAAAATGAAGATGTAGATGACCTTCCAACCTATATCAGCCTCCTATAAGATGTCATGTGATCTCCAATCCCAACTTGTAGATAACATTGTGCCCTCAGTGATATAGCCAGTACATGAATGACTATGATTTGCTTTCCTTGTTAACATGATAGACAGTTACACCTAGGCAATGTAAAGAAATAGAGATTTGATATTATTTGCAAGAAGCTTAGCACTGTGATGACACATCAATGACTTACCTATCCTTCCAATATAAGCAGTTTCCATGAGTTGTGACAGGGGTTCAATTGCTTGTCCCAAAATAGCCGGAATTGAAAGCATCATAAGTTCCTTTGGAACACTTGGTGCCTGTGCCTTCTCAGAAGAGACTCCTCCCAGTGCACTGAAAACCATCATTCAGGATGTTGTATTCTCTTGTTATATCCAGGTAAAGCCTCAAGGTTACAATTACAAATGAATGACAGATACAATTTTATAGTTTAAAATGCGGCCATCAGACAAGGGACAATCTTTAGAGAATAAAAAGTACATCAGAACAAAAAAGCAGGATCCTTTCTGAAAGAACTCTGCCAACTGATATTATAGTTCACATGCAACGCAGGCAGATTTTTAGTCAGCAGCAGAATACTAAGGAAAGGGAAAAATGGTAACAACAGATAATTCTGGAGCCTTACATTACTCCTTCATTTGCTCCATTTATAAGCTTCTCTCTCGTTACTGAAAACCTTTCCTCGACACCAGAATCATGCTGATCACTAAATAGCCCACAATTCTTAACAGCATTGTTGAATCTGAAGCCTTTTCTATAACTTGCTCCAAGAACACCAGGATAAAAATTCCCCTTGGCTGTTCTAACTAGAGTGGCCTGCTTAATCCCTCTCCTGTGACATTGTTTATCAGCAATTCGGGAAGGCACAGCAGCCGATAGCTTAATTGTCCCCATTAGCTTACACTTGAATCCGAGAATACCTGCAACATTTCATTGGAAAATTTAATCTTTCCATTCAAAACTCCACTAAAGATTCTGAAAATTTAACTCCGGGCATTCCTAGACATGCAAAACACGAAAAGCCCAACGTTTTTCTTTTCAATTGAATTATCAGCAACCAAACCACATTCCATTGGCCCCATACAAGAATTTCCATTATTTAGAAAATTCCATGAAATTAAAAAAAAAAAAAACTGAACCCCTTTTGCAGAAAAGAAATAATGCACCAAGAAAAACCAAAGAACTCAGTGGAAAAGTAACGAGGTGAAGGAAGGTGGATACTCCTTAGGTCCTCAAATGGAAGATAACATGAAAAGAATGCATAGAAGGCCTAGAATTCTAAAAATCCCTTCTATACATTCTTTATGAATCTAATTCACATCTGCTGGCACTGCAATGTGCCGATGTATGGAGTCAGCAGCCCAATTCTCTTTTGCAAATGTCTGCTATGTGTTAGACTGCTTGTATTCTTAAAATATGACTAAGTTCCAAGTTGTTGATCTACATGAGGCTTTGAATGATTGGAGGGCGTGGTAGTTGGGGATGAATAATGACATACGAGAACAGGTCACCACATTATATAGGAAGACGCCTACTCATATATTTTTCTAAATACAATCTCCCAATATTATTTATACAAAATATTTTTTAAATAGAATTGAAAAAGAATAATTAATGATATAACTTAATGTTTAGAACAAAATTTGGTACTATTAAAAAACAATTAATAAGTATAAAACAATTTATATGGTAAGAAAAATAAAACAATCTTTCCCGACTTATATGGTGGAAAAGAAGTACTAACTAATTTATCATAATTCTAAATCTTTTAATACACTTTCCTATAACACTCTTTAGTACATTTATTTTTTTTTAAAAAAAAATACATGTTATAAATATCTTAATCTTTTTTATATAAAAATATACTAATCTCTTTTGATATATAAAGATATTAATAACTCTTATTCCCTATAGAATAAGGAATATTGCACTAATCTAACATCGGATTTAATACAAAAAACCTCTTTAACTCAATTGATTATGAAAGAGATCATAAAACTTTTTTTTTTTTTTGTTTTTTCTTTGGGGGAACACGTTCAGGTTTGATTCTATAAAGACTCTATCTAACACAGGTGTCCAATTTTCTACCACAAAACCGATGCCGCTCTCCGAAATTCTTTTTAATGAGGTATTCTGCACGTGGTGTGCATTTCTTATGCAATGAGAATTACAATCAATTATTTTATTTGACTGTTGGAAAAAGAGCGATAAAAAGAAAGTAGTGGCCAAGGCAGCCAAAATCATAAATATAATAAAATGATATATATAAATATGAAAATGTCATTGATGCATCCAGTGCATGATTAAGTATTCAAAGGTCAAATTTAACGGTTAATTTTTTTTATTTAAAAAAACAATAAATTTGATAAAATATCTTTAGAGTTTAGTTTATCCTTTTAAAGTAATATAATATATAAAATTTATTTTTATGGAAGATTTTTTAAAAATAAAAAATAAATATTAATCATTAACTTTAACCGTTAAAGATTTAATTATGTATTTTACAACATTATATTATCAAAATTAAAACGTGCATACTCAATTTTGCAATAGAAGATGAATATTGAATACTATATATTTTTAAAAAAATATAGAAAGAATATCATCCCTAAATAAATAGATGTGACACTTCTGTTCCAAAATTTCTTGGCATGTGGTTCCTATTTTTCATAAAATATAGTCATTTTCAATTTGGTATAGAAAAATTAAGAAAGGAGAGCAAGTGCCACCGACGGTCAATGAAGACGTTGGAAATTACTAACCAGTCTATAATTTTATTTTATTTTATTTTA
>JAOXNR010000001.1:18246744-18268246 GCA_028571225.1 Parsonsia alboflavescens | reverse complement strand
TATATATATAAATGCTGTTGTGTGCGCAGTCGTACAGGATAGCTGTGTGTGCCTATTTTTTTTCAAAGTGCTTGTGTCGAAACGTTGTTGTTTTGGGTGGGGGGGAAAAAAATCGATGGAAAGAAAGAAAGAAAAGAGAGAGTAGGGAATTCATTGAACTAGTCTCCCTTGAGTCTCCCCATCGGGAATGGAGGCTTACCTTGCCTTTTCCATAATCTAAGTCACATTATTGGGGTTCTCTCTTGATACTTTGCCTAGTGGTGAACCAGATCAAAGAATGTATAGAGAGACCCAAGAGAAGACAGAACGGTGCGAAGAGAATATAGATCGGTGCGATCTTCCTCTAGATGCGGAGGAGTAGGTTAAGATCAAATTGAAAGCTTTAATAGGAAATCAAAATCAACCGTCTTCGTCTCTATTTACTTTTGGAATTAAAATGGTTAACTGGAGCATGAATCCTTCATCACCACAATGACAAAGAAGAATGTCAATTTCACTTTTGAAAACCTACGTTCCAAGCTCTTGCATCATGAGTAGGGAATTCAACAAATTCATATTGCACTGGGACTATGACTCTCAAATTTTTCCTAGTTGGTTTCCATTCTTTGGTTTCTTGATTTTGATTTATTGTTTCACCGTGGAGATTTCAATCTTGATTTTATTTTATTTTTGGAGTTTGGAGGTGGAAGTGGAGGTGGGTGGCGATAGAGGGTGATGTCGCTCAACTCTGGTTCTTGAATTTTTTTCCCCATCCAAAACGACGTCGTTTCAATAGAAGCACTTCGAAAAAAAAAAGCGCACATAGCTACTATGTGCGACTGTGCACACAACCACATTTCAAAGAAAAGATATGAATCTACGTGATTAAAACAAAAAAAAATTATAAAACTTTAAAAGATAAAAAATAATATATAAACATATACGATTAAAACAAAAAGGTTATGAAATTAAATTAACCATTTTACCTTTTCTCACTCCCAACATTTTGTATGAAATAGAAACTGAAAATGTTTACCATTTAAAGTAAGCTAAACCAATAAATAGAGGTAAGCAAAATAATTAAAAAACTGGAAACAAAGCCCTGCAATAGCAATAGTCGGCGGCCGTGGCGATCCCAAACCAACTGGACATATTACACCTATATAGTTTTTTTGTTTTTTCTTGTTTTAATCCAAGTATTTTCTGGACAATAAACCCCCACTTCGATCATCTGCTAAAACCTTTAACTCATCAAAGTTAAAGTATGCTAGAAGACCGAATAAAACCTTGTTAGTTATATATCCCATTATTTTGTTATAAAAATTCTCTATCCTTTATTATTTGTAAATCATTTTAACTCTTCTTATCAATAATTATAAATCATTACTTTTTATTTATTAAGTATTTTTCTGATATTTTACCATATTACCAATCTCTTTTCTCTCATCCCTATTATTAGAAAAAAAAAAAATTATTACCTCAAAATATATTGACTTATCAAGCATTATACAGGAGAAAAAACAACTACTTCTTGGAGTAGTTAAGTTTATTGCCATTGATGAAAATTTGATTCTTATTTACGCTGCATAAATTTGGCCAACTTTCTACTTCACTGTGATTTCAGTTTTCCCAGCTAAAATTGGAACCTGTAGATGACAAACATTACCATCAGAAGGAAACAGAGACGTTGAAAGAATTTATAGTCTATATACAGATACACCAAAACATGTGTTTCAATGTCTGACTATGCTCAATTTCAACCAACCTCATTTTCAGATTTTTTCTGCAAGAACCACCATGGACCATTTCTCTGCGATAATCTGCAAACGGGGAATTTCTTTTCTTATAAAAGACTTTAATGTAGAAGTCTAGGATGAAACAAAATGGTAAGTAGAAGAGGATATCCTCATTTTCCATGAAAAGAAATATACTAGAACCCGTACCTAGAAAAACCAGTCACAGTGCGCAATCCCATGAATAAGGTCAAGCCAGTCCACACACCGGAAAGGCCATATATTGAGGAAGCATGAACGAGAAATGCACATGACATTGCCCCAATAACCATCTAGAATTTGCACATGTTATGGTTGTTAGAACACATTGTGAGATGGGGTGTGTACAATGTTTATTACATGGTTATGTATTTTAGAGAAGTCACCTACCATGGAAGAGCCTGCGTATGGGAAATCTGAAACACCATAGTGAAGGCCATCAAAAATATAGGCTATGGCACCAAGGGGTAGACTGGCACTGACAAACTGCAAAGATATGGATTGGTATCATATGGAAAGAAGTAGAAAAGAGAAATCAGGAAAGCAAAATATATACCTACCATCACTAGGGACCTAATAATGCCCAACACTTCCTCATCTGTCGTAAACAACTTTGATAAGGATGGAAAAAACAATCCGAATGTAATTGCTAAGGAAACACCAGTAAATAATCCTGTCTGGAGAAACATGGATCACAGGACATCAATGTCAGGCAAGCAAGAAAAAAGGTGAAAAATATGGTATTCAACCACAATTGAAGGAAAGCTCCAGTAAATTGCAAGACAAAAAGACCACATTACCCTAAGAGCTGAATAGGTTATCTCTTTCACTCTGCTGTATTCACCTTTTGCAAGAGAACTTGCAATAAGAGCCTATAAATTGGAAAATGGAACAGCAGCAAAGATGAGTTAAAATGTAAAGCAAAACTAGAATTTTCTCAATTATCACAACATCAATTCAAAGTTAACATTTTGAATAGGTTCATGCTGTTTCACAATTTCACTATGCGTAGGTATCTAATTCTAATTTGTCTGATCTTTTGGCTACAAAAGAAACGGGTCTTAATCATTTCAATACGAATGTCTGCATATCTGAAAGATCTTTTTCCCATAAGTTGCTCCTTAAAACTGATGGCTGTTACATTTTCCTGAGGGTTCAACAAGAACAATGTATTATTTACCTGACTAGCTGCACCTTGAGCTTCAACAAGAAGCACAGCAGACAGCCAAACTTGCAAGCATATCTGATGGGCAGCCACAGCTAAAGCACCTAGGCGAGCAACCATTGATGTGCTCAAAGTAACAGTACTGGCAACAGCTATAGTTCTTCCCATAAGGAAACCGCCTGAATAGCAAGGACATATTAAAAATGATAATTCTTCAGTAAAACTGCCTGCTAATATCCAAATATGCTTTGAGAAGTGGGAAAGAAGAAAAGAGAATTAAGAAAGCATTCTTCAACATTCATTCATATATCAAATAGACATGGACATGTGAAATCTCCCACTATATGTATAAAACTTCTTTGGTTTTGGGTTATTAGAGATCAATAGGTTCTGAAAGCAAGAACCTCATTTCTCTAGGATAGCTTGGTGAAATTTCCTGTGTAAGATTATCTATTGACTTCTACCTTCATTATTTATGTACATCAATCTGAGGATATGAAATTTGGTATATTTCATGCATAAATGTCTGGTTGCTTCTTAAAATATGCTGAGTAATTAAATAAAACCAGGAGAGAGATTCAAATGCTAACACAATTTACTGCAGGATATAGAATCTGGAGAAGAACAATAAAACAAGATAACAATTTGATCTCATGACTAGAAAAACAAGAAATCACCTGATTTTAAGTAACCACCAAACTGCAAATTTTTCAGTTTGGATAATTGCAGTTTGGTCTTCTTGTTAAGATGCCACATCATTAAAAGGGTAACAATGTATCTGAAAAAGCATTGGATAACAAGCTCCACATATAGTAAAAGAAAATGTAGTTTAGTAGAAGAACATACTGAGATGCAACAGTAGAAAGGGCAGCACCAGTTACACCCAACCGTAAAATATACATGGATATTGGAAAAAAAAGAACAGCAGCGATATTCCCAATCCCTGCATATTTAGGTAATGGTATTCAGTAACTAAATGATTACAAATTTGCACGGTATCTCGTGGGAAATTAATTAGACACAATATAACTGATAACCTATGCATTCAAATTAGCAACACTTGGGAATTCCTAGAATAAACACTACAATGTTCATTTTAAGCCAAGAGCACTTGCCTAAACATAACACAGGGGTCCTTGTATCCTTAAACCCACGGAAGATGCCTTGAATAGCTAGAGAAACCACCACTGCAGGAGCACCAATTGCTCTGAGTCTAAGAAAATGTTCTGCTCGAATGCTCATTGGAGAAGCCTGTTAAGAGTAAAAGAAAGTGTAAGATCCTCATAAGTCATGATTCAAATAGATCAGATACACTATGTTGAAACTAAAGAAAATTTGATTCTATCCAGGGTACTGCAAATGTTAAAACTATTGTGCAAAAACTATGAATCAAAGTTTGGTTTTTAGGCATATGCAACAGAAATTAACTTACTGCAGGTACTCCCATCATGTTTAGAAGCAGTCTTGAACCAAAAACCATTGCTGCAGCCTCAAACAATCCAAATCCCAGGGATAATGCTAAGGCTGTGGAAACTGAGGGCAGCATCCTTCTTTCATCTGGTGATTAAGTTCTTGTCAAAATTTATGTTGATGTCTTAACAATATAATTTACCAATTTTTAATACTCAAATAATTTGACCTGAAATCGAGTCTTTGGATGAGTACTGAGAAATGTCTTCAGCAACAAAGGAAGTTGCTACACTGAGGAGAGGAATATTGAACACCTTAGATATTATATTGAATATGGATAGTGACACTCCAGCAGCAGCCAACTCCAGTACACCTTCCAAGAGCAAAAAAGTCATTTCAGGAGTTGCTTCCTATGATAGAAGAAAATGAGACACCAAAGCGAACAGCTAGAAAGGCCTTGTTTCGAAGAGTTCTTGGTTGCTCTCTCTTTCTGTTTTTAGCTTAAAAAGGCCCTGTTTAGTGAATCGAAATCTGAAGAAGACTAAATATATATACACTCAATATTTCAAATGACCGAGTTCTTATTCAGAACCAAGAACACGTCTTACCTAATCTTCCAACATAAGCAGTTCCCATAAGTTGGGACAATTGTTCGATTGCTTGTCCTGCAATGGCAGGCAGCGATAGCGTTATGAGCTCCCATAAGATGCTTTCTTTTCGCCGCTCATTGATCGGAGTCCCTGCCATTGTACTAAAGAACTAGGGCTCATTACTGATGATGGTCAATTATAAATATTTTCCAAAAACAACTATGAATTCATCATCCAAGTTCGAAATTTTGTATTAGATACTTCAAGAACACGCAGAAGCACAGAACAGTAGTAATCCAAAATTCAAACCAAATAAGGAAAATGTGATGAAAGTTACAGGCTTACATGACTTTTTCACTTGATTCATTCATGAGCGGTTCCATACTCGAAGGAGACTTTCCGTCCACATTAGAATAAGCAACTTCTGAAGTAAACTTTTCGTCCATATCAGAAGAACCCAATTCATAATCCAGAGCAGGAACATCACGAACCAACGCACTGTGCTGAATAACATTGTTGACTCTAAATCTCAAACCATTCCTACGATTTTCTCTAAGAGAATCATGATGAGGAACCCAAGTAATAGAATTTTCGTCAGGTCTATTGAGTACCCTTCTATGCCAACTTACACAAGTGATGCCGCAAAATGCTGGACAGGAGAGCTTGGGGATTGACATTTTGGGTTAGCAAAAGTGAGGCCAAATTGCAAAAACATTCAAACCCCAATTTAAGATCCCAAATATTGTTGTTCCTTATTGCTCCTTCATTTCAGGGATTACCCTTTTCATATATTCATATCGTATTCTTTACAAGTCCCAGTGACTCGTTAACTTCTCTTTTCATTGTTTCTGCTTTCTTCTTTTCCCCGAAAAAAACGATTACAGTCATTGATTTTAAAATCAGATCAGACATCAAATCCAAAAATTTATTGATTTGATCTAATGATTTAATCATAAATAAATTGATTATATTATATTTAAAATAAAATATAGAATAATATAAATATATTTGATGATCGATACGGATACAATACAGATAAATCAATTAAATATCAACTTGAATATAGAATATCTGAATCAACATTTAATAGGAAGTGAACCACCTACCCCCTATGTTATTGATTTTCCGTGAATAAAGGAAAGGTCTCACTCTTCTCCAAGGGAAGAATTTCCATGGTAAGAAATTCTTTGATTTGTCAAAAAAGAAATGAAGATATTATAAGAGTTCACAACTTACAGTTTTAATATTACATACTGCAGAATCAAATCTTGCACATATGATTTGGAAATCGAAATAAAAGAAAGGAAAAAAAAAATATTTAATAATTAAATAATAATGAAAAATTTTAATTTTAATTATTATAAGATATCTCTATTTATAAATAATAATAACTGATATGAACAATAAATGGAGATACCTATTCCATAACAACTTTTAACTTTCCCTCTATTTTTATGCCTTTAGTATTCCTAGTATCTTTTGCAATTGCAATGGCTTCTTTATCTCTTAACGTGCAAAAAAACAAGATTTAGACACGATAGACCCCATTTTTTCCCCCTCCAAAATTGTCTTGGTTTCAAGACCCCATCTCTTCTATTTTTTTTTTCTTCCAAAATTGGCTTAGTTTCAAGACGTAGAATCTATGTTGAATCACCATTTAGGGAGGTTATTAGGATTTTCATCTCTCTCTTGGGCATGACATCAAGTATATGTATCTATATCAATTAAGCAATTTCTAAAAGCAAAAGTGGGAGTAGATCCTAAAGGAATATCACTTCCTCATGAATTTATCTTGAATCGAGATCTTTTGACTTAACTTTATCCTAGTTTTGCCCCGGGACTAACTCCATTTTTCATCTTGAATTGATCAAAATATACAAAATTACTTACTTTTCGTGGAGGTTTAGATTCGGCATCTGGGGTTCTATGGTTAATTGATATTGCACACCATCATTTGGCTATTGCAATTCTGTCCTGATAGCAAGTCGCATGAATAGGACCAACCAGGGCATTGATCATGGTTTGAAATATATTTTAGAAGCTCAGAAAAGCCCATTTACAGATCAGGGTCATAAAGGGCCCATTAGCATAATTCACGTTGTAAAAATATTAGCATATTACCTTGATATGATATAAATCCAGAAAAAAATACAGATGGAAAAAGAAAATCAAAATAAAGAAAAGAACTGATCGATTTGAAATACTATTCAGTGTTTGGAGAAGGTAAAATTCTCAATTTAATTCTAATTGAATTATTTCTTAGACATACATGTCAAAATTTTTTTTCTATTATTAGAGTTCTTTAATTATCATTTTATTATGGGCCACTGTATACCCTTTTACCTTGAGAAGTTTCCAATCATTTTAATTTACTTGCATTTTTTTTTATTATAGATCTTTGAAGATATATTTTTTTAATCATTAGAGTTCTATAATTATCTTTTTATTATGGGCCACCGTATACCATTTTACCTTGAGAAGTACATTTTCAGATCATTTTAATTTACCTGAATTTTTCTTACTATAAATCTTTGAAGGAATTTTTTTTTTTTTTTTTATAATTAGAGTTCTATAATTATCTTTTTATTATGGGCCACTGTACACCTTTTTATCTTGAGAAGTACATTTTCAAATCATTTTAATTTATTATAAATCTTTGAAGGTTTTCTTTTTTAAAAAAATCATTACAGTTCTTCAATTATCTTTTTATTATGGGCCACTGTATACCCTTTTCACCTTGAGAAGTGCATTTTCAAATCATTTTAATTTACCTGATTTTTTTGTTTATTATAAATCTTTGAAGGTATTTCCAATATTTTATTTTATTATTTTTTCGACTCATTCCTCATTCTTCCGTCTGCCTGCCAGACTATTACAGACCAAATCCCACCGCCAAGCTAACTGATCCTCCAGGTCTCCGTCATCCCAATGCCCTTACCCAAGTTACTATAGTTAATTGGTTGTGGAATACTTTCGGCAGAGAATTTGCTCAACTTTCAATTCCTCGCTTTACATCGAATTAAGCTGTTCATTTTGGTTAGATATTTTGTTCGAACCTAATTGCAGATTCAAACCATGGCTTATCCTACTTAAACTTTTCCCCAATCTTCTCCTCTTTCAAACGCGTGAGTGGTTCAAAAATAAGGTTTATATAATATTGATCATGAAGTCAACTCGTTGTCTTGCCTGGATATGTATCCGTTAAAAAAAAAAAAACAGAATCGCGGCATGTGACACAAATCTCTATCCCTTTTTTTTTTTTTTTTTTTTTTTTTTTTTTTGTGAACATTATCTCTCAATGAACAGACACTGAGTAGTAGTACTTCGCAAGTTCAGATGTATATAAACCCATATACAGCACATTAATTAATTACATGTGGACGTATAGCCTGACAATCTAAATCAACTTTGTCATTCCATAAATCTACGCGATCCAGCTATAAATACAAAGAGACATACTTAAAGGCTAAGTGAATTGCCTTACCCTCTCTTTCTCTCCATTTTGCTCTCTCCTCTCTCTAGAAACTGACTTTATCATCAGAGGAGGAATGAAGAGCCTTTCTCCCTCTTCCTTTTCCCTTCTGCAGAGCTGTCAGAGCAATCTGAGTCCTAGATCGGAGGATGACGAGCAACAACATAATGGCATCCACTGTGTATAGGCTCAAATTTTAATTTCTCTTCACCTCCTATACTCTTTGATTTTTAAATATTGTGTTGAGTATATAGAGGATTGAAGATGTTGTTAAGATTTTTGTTGATTTCTACATGTTTCTAATTCTACAAATGATTCGATAAGTTGATCACACAATATTTGCTCTAGAAGATTTGATTTTCTGGTTGGAACCGTTGATTTCTAGCATCATCCTTCAAATTTATGAGATTTCGAATTTGATTTTACATATCTACTTGGATTTATTCTAAGTGATGGGAGAAACGGGCATGACCCAAACCCATATGGAAGCAACGGGCATGACCCAGATCCAGACCTGAATATCTAAAAGTCAAACTCACCAAGTCACTGCCTTGCGAAATGAGCTCAAAAGAGGTCTCACCAAACCACGACCTACGACCTGGTGAGCCTCAATCAGTCTCATGCACCCTAAATGCCATGATCAAGTGTGCACAACTAATATGAGCCAAAACATCACTCGTCGAAACCTCCTAGCAGGATGGCCGGTACTTTTGACATCCAAGGCAGGTTGCAAAATAGGCCGAAACGTCATTAAGTAGTTTGCAGCTCTTTAACAGAGACGTGAATGGCAAGGCACCCCAATTTAAGGGAAACTCTACAATTTTAGGAGCAATTGACTGGATTTGAAAAGATCTCACAATTATCCTAACCACCTACAGTCACGTAATAGAATCTTGATCAAAGAGGTAACTTCCTAACCTGATTATTCACTCTATATTACTGAAGAATACACGGAAAGAAAATTGGACAAATAAGTTAGAAAAAGCCAAGATACGTTAAAGATTATCCAACAGGAATACTGACTTAGGTATTGGAACTCTTCCTTGGGCGATAGCCCCCTCAGGTGACCTAATTTCCTTTCTTTCTTCTTAGGTTGTAGTTCCGAGATCATCAAGGTTCTGGGGTGACCCGAGAGTTGCATTTTAGCTCCATCACTTCTGGCATCGTCTATGGGAAACTGAAACAAAAAGCCTAGCCTTTTCCTAATCAAAACACAAAAAAATAATAAGAATTGTGATGAGTCGACAGCAGCTGACAAGTGTTTAGCCACCGCGCCGGGGCAAACAGCCGAGCAGAGCACAATTGCCCATTGGGGAATCAGTGCCGGAAGATCCAATCCCAATGGATATCGACAATAACAATCCAGGGCTGGCGGAACAACCAGAGCGGCTAAGACCATCATAGTCCAGGCCACTGCCTGAGCCCCGAAAGGAGTAGATAAGGACACCCTATCTAGAGCCACAATGGCACCAACCCCAAGCCATCAAGATTGGGGGCAAGTCAGGTGTCTATCCCAACGGATCTTTTTGAGTGCATGGTGGCCGCACTAGAAAGACTATCGGGTAGGAGAGATTGCATGTCAACTGGCCGAACTCCTATCCCATCTCCAAGGAAAATACAGTGGCCCCGAGACGAAGGGGGCCGCCCACAACCCAATCAGCCTAGACCTTCTGGAGCAAGAAATGACCTCCCACCCAATCTGGGAGATCAGGAGATAGGTCGAGTTCAAGCAGAAAGGTCACAGGCCGAAAGGCCACAGGTTAAAAGGGTTTCACCAGTGGTCGATTTGAGGGAAACCCTAAATCATGGAAAGGGTTTCGACCTAAGAGAAAGGCTCAACCGAGTAGCCATTTCACGGAGTCAACAACACGAAATCAATCCTGAAGAGGGCAGGAGCTCGGTAAGAAAACCTCTGGTAGAAAGGACACCTCCTCGGCATAGCCTGAACGAAAGGTCAGGTGGCAGCGCTTGAGAGGTAGCCCTGACTCCACTAAGGGGAGCAACATCCCCTACAAATCAGGAGGAAGCCAGAAATCAAGAAATGCAAAATGTTGGGAATCTTTCGGAACCCTCACCTTTCGTCCACAGCATCAGGATTGCCCGAATGCTAGCGGGGTTCAAGACGTTGCAAGTAGAAGCCAAATATGATGGTACCGACAAACCTTTACAACAAATCGATGAATGCATTTCCTACATGGAAATGTTCGAGTATCTAGACCATGTCAAATGTTGAGCCTTCCGGTCCATGTTGACCAAGAAGGCAAAGTCATGGTTCTAGGGAATCCCGGAAGCTAGGGTCTCATGTTGGTTGCAATTGAATCAATTGTTTCTGAAGAACTACCAAAGCAGCAAAAGATGTGAGAAGGACATTAATGATCTGTTTAACATCAAGCAGAAAGTTGGTGAAAGCACCAGGAGCTATTAAAACTGATTCAATGATGAGGCTATAGAAATTGAGCAAAAGAATGATGTGATCTACATCACTGCCTTCAAGTAAGGATTGCAAGGAGGGCATGTCGCTCTGAGGCTGCTGAAGAGGCAGTAAAAACCATCAAGGAGTTACAGACACTCCTTGAGAAGTTGATAAAAGCCGAGGAAATGGCTGTCTAGCAAAAGGCCCTTGGTTTTGCCTTGGCAGCAGAAAGAGAGGACAAAGAACGGTCGAAAAGCCCCCAATCATCAAAGCGAGACATGAAAGACACCCAGCCAAAAGAGGGTCCCTCAGACAAGAAGAGGAAAGCTATTCTTGACCTAGTGACCACTCCCCTCACTACTTCGTAGGTAGAAATACTGGTGGTCAGGGAGAGAAAAGGACTGTTGAAGCCAGCTCGGCCCCTCAAAACACCATCGACAAAGAGGGACGCCGCAAGGTATTGGCACTATCACAAAGATCACGGCCATCTCACGGAAGATTGCTTCGATCTCAAGCGTGAAATTTAGAGGTTGGTCAAGGAAGGTCACCTACAGGAAGGATAGGGTATCGGCCCAACTTATCCTCCTCTTGCAGCCGCAAATCAATAGCAACCTCCTATCAACGAGATAAACGCCATAGAGAGAAAAACAAAATGTGCTCGGATGAGGATTCAAACCCCCTAATTGTGTCTTTCCAGATCGGGGACTTTTTGGTGCACAGAATACTGGTCGATAGGGGAGCTTAGTAAATGTCTTGTACAAAAAGGCATTTGATCGGATGGGGATAGATTGAAGCTCGTTGGTGAAGGCCGATACTACCTTGACCAGCTTTAATGGAAGTACAACTTATGCCTAGGGAATCCTGTGGGTTCCAACAGCTGTTTATGTAGATGGCCAAGGAGTCGCAGAGGTCATGGATTGGCATGTGGTGCAGGCAGTCAGAATGTTAAATGTGATACTTGGAAGAAGGAGGGTCATCGACCTTCGAGCAGAAATCTCTCTAATGAACTATTGCATGAAGATCCAAGTCATCGATACCTATATCACCTTGGAAGGAGACAAGAAATTGGTCGCCGAATGTTACCTAGCCAAAGATAGCAGGGAGAATTCAGGCTGCAAGCAAAGGCGAAAGGTTCTTTAATAATATGAATTTCCCTGAAAATTGATTAAGATCGGCGAGCTACTCCCTTCCAAGATTAAAGGGACTATGGCTGATAACTTACAAGTGTATCGGCAAGTCTTTGCATGGCAACCCATCGACCTCAAAGGAATAGACAGAAAAGTAGCAGAACACAGGCTGGGCTTCAGCCGGGAGTTAAGCCAATAAAGCAAAAGAAGAGACCATTTGCTCCTGAACGGAATGAGATCACAGCTCAAGAAGTCCAAACTTTTCTTGATGGTGGGATTTTGAAAGAAGTCCTATACCCAGAATGCTCGCCAATCCAGTGGTTGTACCTAAAATGGAAGGCACATGGAGAATGTGCGTGGACTTCACCACGCTGAACAAGTATTGTCAAAAGGCTTCATGATATCGGAAGTTCCTAGGCTTCATGATATGGGAATGTGACATTGATGCCAACCTGGATAAAATCAAAGCACTGTTGGAAATGGAACCTCCCAGAAACATCATGGAAGTTCAAAGATTAACTGATTCGGTAACGGAGCAACCCGCTCAGGAAGCTCGGACTTTGACTAAATAGAAGAAAAGCTGGAAAAACTGCGAAAACACACAAGTTTTCGGAAAAACGATCAAAGTCGAAAAATTTTAATTAATCAAAAGCTGTTTGTAACTAAGACAAAATAAGATATTTATAACCCAAAATCTACCCTAATCCTAATCAGAATTAGTTAAAAGAATCCTACTCGAAATTAATAAAAAGAATCATAATCGGAATTAATAACAAGAAGCCTAATCTGATTCGAAAATAACAAACAACAAAATTAAGAAAATACCCCTAAATGAACAGTGACCTGCGATGAATAGTGACTCGTGATGAACAATGCTCGATGAATAGTGCCCCCGCATCATTCTCCCTGGCTGGGAAAAGATTCTCTCTCGAATCTGACTTGGCCTTGCCCGCTGCTTCAACTTTCTCCGACGTTTACCAATCCGCCATTTAGACTGCAAGTTCTTCCATTTAATCCGCGAACGATCTTGAGATTGCAGTTCCTTGAATTGTCTAGCAAGTCTGAATTGATTGTGATTCGGTAATACAGCAACCCACTCAGGAAGCTCGGACTGATCTGCATTTCTTTCCGAAACAACCAAAGCAAAATTTTCAATTGCCCTCCTCGTCTTCCCACGAAATTCTTTTTCGGACAGAAAATTCCTTGGTGTTTCCTTCTTCAAATTCGTAGGTCCCAATGTGATATTCTCAGCATCCTTGCTGAAGGAATATGTGTTTCGAAATCCATCTTGTGTCGCCTTCCTATCATACTGTCATGGCCTCCCTAATAGAATATGACAAGCATCCATAGCAGCAACATCACACCAAACCTCATCCTTATATTCTTTTCCAATAAAAAATCGAACAAGGCACCGTTTGCTGACTTTTACCTCATTGCCCTTCTTCAACGACGACAATTTGTAGGGCTGCGGATGCTCAATTGTTTCCAAACCCAATTTTTCTACCATTGTCGTGGAAATCACATTCTCGCAACTACCGCCATCAATGATCATGTTGAAAACCTTCCCTTCGGCAGTACATCGAGTATGGAAGATATTATGTCGCAACCAAGACTCATCTTCACTGCCGCCACACTTAGCACTCGCCGAATCACAAGGGACTCTCCCGAATCAGCATATACAATGTCCTCCTCCTTTTGTGTGTCATCAAGCTCCTCTTCTTTGTCGTCAAAACTTGGCTCAAGCACCTCCTCGCTGAGTGTCACAAACTACCTATTTGGACAGTCTGCAACAAAATGCCTAATGCTTTGACATTTAAAGCAGCGCTTGGCTGATGCCGTTGCCGCCGCTTCTTTGCCAGTTCCACTGTGCTATCCGTCCTTGACTACAGACTTACCCTTGTCTCCTCTACTCACAACCTCTGCCGTCGCTGAAAAGGATTACCCGCTAGGGTTGTCCTGAAATCTGTTCAGAACCTTAGATCCCGAACCGCCGCTGCTCTTCCGTCTAAGTTGTCCCTTGACCTTTTGGGCCAATTTGCAAACATCCTCATATGTCCAAAATTGCTGTAGTTGAACCACATTAGCAATCTCGAATTTCAGCCCCGATAAAAATCGCTCCATCATCTACTTCTCTTCTTCGGTGACGTCGCACCTTATGCGTAGCCAATCAAACTTCGCGATGTATTGCTAGACTAATAACTCCCGCTGCCGAATGGAATGACAATCAATAAATGCCTCTTGCCGATAATGTACCGGTAGGAACTTTTTCACACCAGTTTCTTCATCTTGTCCCAAGTCGAAATTTTCGACTTTCCCTCTTTGGTGCGTTGCTTCTTAACGTGCTCCCACCATAATCTTAACCTTCTGTTCTTCCATCAAATCTCGAAGATCAGAAATCCACTCCACCGCATGTAACTAATTTAAAAATTCATCAGTATGTGCCCTACCTTCAAATTTGGGAATCTCGATTTTCATGCTGAAATTCTGGAAAGAAGATGGTTGTCGGCCACATCGTTCCAGTTGGTTTTGTCGCCCTCGGTTCAACGCTGCAAACGGATTGTCATCTTCCTCCTCATCGTCGGATTCAATCTCCTTTTCCACACTCTCCTTGGACTGAACATCCAACCGCCCCTTCGCCAATTGCCACTCCAAGTCCCGGATTCACCTTCTCTGTTCTGCATTTTCTTTTTCGACTTCCTGTAGGTCTCGTTGACGAGGCAGTTCGTCTTCCTTAGGAACGACTTCACGTCCCCTTCCAGAACGATGCCATCCACGAATCTGCTCAGCCATTGATTTAAGCAACCTGAATCTCTGATACCAACTGATGCAAGAATAATGTAAAAAAGAATGACTAAACAGAAGAAAAGCTGGAAAAACTGTGAAAACACACAAGTTTTCGGAAAAAGGACCAAAGTCGAAACTTTTTAATTAATCAAAAGCTATTTGAAACTAAGACAAAACGAGATATTTATAAGCTAAAATCTTCCCTAATCCTAATCGGAACTAGTTAAAAGAATCCTACTCGAAATTAATAAAAAGAATCCTAATCGAAATTAATAAAAAGAAACCTAATCCTATTTGAAAATAACAAACAACAAATTACGAAAATACCCCTAAATGAACAGTGACCCGCGATGAACAGTGCTCGATGAACAATGACCTGTGATAAATAGTGCCCCATGAACAGTGCCCCTGAAGGAGAAGATGTAGTTTTTCATTTTTGCAAATTAGGGCTTCAACTTTTAAAATGATAGATTTGATCCTTAAGTTTTTTATTAGCAAAATTAGGTGTTTTATTATTAATTAGATTTCTTTTGGGCCTTAGCACTGGTAAAAATGTAGGTAGTAAGGACGAGTCAGATTCGAGGACGAATCTTTTAAAAGCCAGGGAGAATGATGCTGGCTTGCCCGAGCTCGAAATGGGCTCAACTTTGAATTTTGGGCTTTTTATGTTTTTAGGGTTTTTTTTAAAAAATTTCAAATTAGGTTTAGAGTTATATTTTAGGTTATAAATATCTCAAATTAGGTTTACAATGTGATGTTTCCAACTTTTGGTTGTTAAACTAAAAACTTGTATGTTTTCACAATATCCACTTCTTTTCCTGTTTAGCTGTTTATTCATGCCTGTTTTTTGCATCATGGCAGCCTTGGGACGATTCATCAGTAAGATGGCTAATAAGGGGGGAAAATTCTACGACAACTTGAAGAGGTCGAAAGAATTCCAGTGGATGGAAGATTGAAAAACAGCCTTCGGCCAGTTGAAAGAATGCTTGGGCAAACCGCCGCAATAGGTCCCCCCAAAGCCGAAAGAAAAAATTCAAATGTACCAAATGGCCACTGAGAAGGCCGTGAGCTCAGTACTGCTGGTAGAAAGTTTAGGTTTACAATTCCCTATATACTATGTAAGTCGATTGCTCAGAGGTCCTGAGGTTAGGTACTTTGACCTCGAAAAGTTTTTGCACTTGATTGTTATCACTGCGAGGAAATTAAAGCCTTATTTTGAATCTTACCTGATACACGTATTGACAAACCTCCTGCAAAAACAAGCATTGGCGAAACTTGAACTATCGGCAGAACAATGAAATGGTTGCTTGAGCTATTGGGCTATCAAATTAACTTTGAGCCAAGAAAAGCTATCAAAGCTCAAGCTCTCTCAAACTTTGTAGAAGAATGCACGAGGGTTCCAATGGACCTCGCCGATACTTGTGAAGCCGATACCTGGACCATGTACATGGTTGGTTCCACGGAAAAAGGAAATTCATGTGTAGGAATTGTATTGATCGGCCCTGAGGGAATGAGAATCCCTTACTTTGTGAAGTTCAACTTCTCAACCTCAAATAATGAATCAGAGGATAAAGCTCTTCTAGCAAGTTTAAGGAGCGAAAAAGCTTTGAAAGTGCAAAAATTGCACACAAAAATCGACTCATAAGTCATAGCCAACCAAATTACTACGGCATACGAAGCTAGGGAAGACAATATGAAGACGTATCTCCAAAGAGTAAGAGATATGATGTCCAAGCTTGACTATTTCCTTATCGTGCTGATGCCCAGAGAGTAAAATTCCGAGGCTAATACCCTCTCCAGGGTTTACCGAGAGCTCGCAGGCCGAGTTGCTAGTGGAACAGTTGTATACTCCTAGCATTCACCAGGCTGAGAAGTTGGTTATTGATGATCAAGCCAATTCGAGATACCCAATCTTCAAGTTCCTCAAAGATGGCGAACTCCATCAGGACGATAAGGAGGCTCGACGGATCTAGAAATGGGAGCCTTGTTACGTCCTAATAGGAGATGACGAGGTGTACAGAAGGTCATCTACTTGGTCGTTACTCAAGTGCTTGAGTAAGGGAGAAAGACAGAATGTCATTGAAGAAATACATAGTGGGATATGCGGTTCTCACATTGGAGCAAAAATAGTTGCGAAAAGGATCCTAAGGATCGGCTATTACTGGCCTACAATGGTTGATGACATTGAAGGCATCATTAAAAAGTGCATGAGTTGCCAAACAAGTCACATGTACCACCAACAAAGTACAAGTCTATTAGCACTTCGATACCTTTCGACATATGGGGGATGGACAAACTAAGACAATTCCTAAAAGGTTTGGGGGGTGTCAAACTCCTGATTGTTGCTGTGGAGTACTTCACTAGATGGGTGGAAGCGGAATCGATGGTAGTGATTTCTTCACCCAAGGTATAATCTTTCATTTGGAGGAATATTGTTTTTAGATTCGGGATTCTCTGAGCTATCATCTCTGAAAATGGAAGACAGTTTATCGGCAACCCATTCAAAATATTTTGCAAAAACCTAAACATAGAATAGCGATTAACCTCTGTAGTGCATCCCCAGGCTAACGGTTGGCTGAAATCACAAACAGAACCATCCTGGAAGGACTCAAGAAAAGACTTATTGAGCTCGAGAAGGAAGGCTCAAAGTTTGATTGGCCGAATGAAATTCTAACCATCCTAAGGGCATATAGAACCACGCCCCAAAAATGACTGGACAGACCCCTTTTGATCTATGTTTCGGAGCAGAAGGCTTACTACTGGTCGAGGTTGGCATGAAGTCTTTAAGGCTGATCGAATATAATTTAGTCTTAAACAAGGGGGAAAGAAGGGCAGACCTCGACCTCCTCGAAGAAGTTAGGAATAAGGTAGCAGAGGCCGATATGAGATACAAAAAACGGGTCACAAATTTTTTCAACAAGAAGGTAAAAGAAAATCATTTCGCTGTTGGGGAAATGGTCCTTAAAAGATCAGATGTCGGCAAATAAGGACAACTAAAAAAGTTACAAGAAGGTTGGGAAGGACCTTATATAGTCCAAGAAGTCCACAAAGGAGGAAGCTACAAGCTAGCCGATCTCAAAGGAAGGCAACTCCTAAGGCCTGGGAACATCAACCACTTGAAGAAATTCTACGCTTAAATGGCTTAAAGGATTCGGCAAGGTCCAGTCGAAAGGGTTCTCCAAAGTGGCCCGAAAGTTCCTGCAGGGTTCCTACTTGTCAAAAGGACCTAGCCAAAAGGCCTTGGTACTTTGGATCTTGTTGAAATTAATTGGCCTAAAGTAGCTTGCTAAAAGAAACCTACCCAAAGGACCTTCCAAGATTCAGGAAGCTAGATGGGCTTACTGAAACGTCTCGGTTCACCGAAAGGAATCTGCCGAAGGAAGCAAGTCTTGGCGAACCCCTTTGCCAGGTTGAGTGGACCTAGCCGAAAGGTCTTTGTACTTGCCGAAGTTATCTGGATGAAAGTAACTTGATGAAGAGGCTGGGAAAACCCCTCTAGACGGAATGAACCTAGTCGAAAGGCATTGGCCGAAAAAGGTCCATTGACATTATCTGGCCCAGCAGAACTCTCTGAACGAAGCTCGTCGAAAGTTGCTTGCGAAAGTTATCTCATTCAGGCACTAGTTCACCCAAGGCAACTCGCCTAAAATATAACACCGAATGGAGCAGGTCGAAAAGAATTAGTTGAAAGCGGATTGTCGAAAGAAGCCTGCCGAAAGGACCTTCCAAGACTCCAAGCCCGGCAAACTTGTCAAAAGGTTTTAGCATACTGAAAGGAACTAGTTGAGGGAAGCCCGACATGGCATAACTCCTGTTAGGCCGAATGGACCTAGGCGAAAGATCGGGGTGCTTGCCGAAACATACAGGGCGAAACATACATGTTGGAAGACTAAAGCAACTACAAAAAGTTGAGGAGGCACGTCACCTCTCAAACCTAGCCGTTACAAGGTATTGGCGCAACCCATTAGAGGTCTCGACTTACAGATGGTAATTTAGGAGCCACGATTCTTTGAGCTTGCTGGGCCTAAAGGGGGGTAATGATAGGGGAAACGGGGACGACTCGGACCCAGATGGGAGAAACGGGCTTGACTCGGACCCAGGCTCGAATACCTAAAAGTCAGACTCAACAAATCCAGAGGAAAAAGTGGGTAGGGACCTCCTGCCACTGACCTCCCAGGTCACTGACCTGTGAAATGAGCTCAAAAGAGGTCTTACTGGACTACGACCTACAACCCAGTGAGCCCCAATCAGTCTCATACACCTTCCATGCCACGACCAAGTGTGCACAACTCCTATGAGCCGAAAGATCATTTGTCGAAACCTCCTAGCAGGATGGCCGATATGTTTGACATCCAAGGTAGGTCGCAAAATAGGTCGAAAGGTCTATAGCGAGCCTATAGCTCATGGCCAAAAGGTCATTAGGTCTATGAGCCAAAACCTCTTAGCAGGATGGCCGATATGTTTGACATCCAAGGCAAGTCACAAAATAGGTCGAAAGGTCTATCGTGAGCCTTTAACTCATGACCGAAAGGTCGTTAGGGAGCTTGCAGCTCTCTAACAGAGACGTGAATGGCAAGACATCCCAATTTAATTGAAACTCCACAATTTTAGAAGCAATTTCCTGGATTTGATACGATTTGATCGTTATCCTAACCTCTTACAGTCACGTAATACAATCTTGATCAAAGAGGTTACTTCCTAACCTGATTATTCATTATATATTACTGAAGAATACACGGAAAGAGAGGGGACAATTAAGTTATTAAATGGCAAGCTGCTTTAAAAATTATCCAACAAGAATATTGACTTAGGCATCGGAGCTCTTCCTTGGGCGACAACCCACTCTAGTGACCTAATTTCCTTTCTTTCTTCTTAGGTTGCAGTTTCGAGATCATCACGGTTTTGGGGTGACTCGAGAGCTACATTGTAGCTCCATCACTGAGGATTGCTTTGTTATATTGTTCGAGTTTTGCAAAACTCTATATTCTATTTTCAAATCTACTATTGATTCTAGAAATTTGAGTTTTGAGATTTGGATTTTTTGAACAATTAAGTGATTCCTGCAAAATTTGATTTTCTATGACCTAAAGAAAAAGGGGAAGATTCTTCTAATCAGAACATATCAAAACATAAAGAAGAACCAAAAGTTTGTTTAAAGAATCCTCATAAACATCCTCTTAGAGATGTTAGCAAAGATCAAGAAAGGAAACATCACAAAAAAGTTGTTCCACAAGTTTCTCCAAAGTCAATTCACCAAGTTCACATAGACAAGAATAAAACAGTTTTTTTACAACCACAAAACCTCATTAGGGTAATGAAATTCAGGATATGAAGAAACAAATTGAGCAAATACTTCCTCAATTTAGTAAAAAAGCAGGAGTTATGAATAAGATACATGCAAATCCGTCGATTAAGGATTACATAAAAGCAAGGTTGCCTATAGATTTCAAATTTCCTAATTTGGATGATTGTGATGGATCTAAGATTCCTGAGAGACATCTGTCAAGATATAATTCTAAAATGACTTTTTATGGTGTAGATCACATGATTTTATGTAGAGCCTTCTCTACAACTCTAGCTGGTAGAGCTGTTGATTGGTTCATTTCATTACCTGGTGGTTCTTTATCTTCATTTAAATAATTGTGAGAAATTTTTGTAAGAAAGTTTCAAAGCAATCGTGTTTAGAAGAAACCTAGTCCCTATCTAAGGAAGCTTAAACAGATGCATGATGAATCCTTAGCAGATTATTTGTCTAGATTCAACAATGAAGCTTTCACAGTAGCAGATTGCTTAGAATGAAGCTTATGTGGAAGACTTCTCTCATAGGCTAAAGCCACGAGTTATCTTCAAAAAAATAGAATTTCTAAATTCACAAACCACAATTGAACTGTTGACAAAGGTTTGTAAACGGATCAAAGATGAATAGTTTTTCATATCTAAAAAGAATCTAAGACAAGTGGAGGAAGATGATCTATGGAAGTTTGAGAACAAAGGTAACAAGAAGATGAAAAACATGAGATTTCAATCGTATGGAAATTCTTAATCTTAAAGTGGAAAGTCTTCATTTTCAAGGAATAATTCTAGTTATTCAGGATATAGATCTTCTGTAACCTTGAAGAAATACCTCAGAAAGGCAACTAGATGCAATTTCAAATATGAATCCACCACAAACAATTTTTATGAAAACCAAGTAGCATACTAGGAACTCTCACCCAAAACAAGATGGTCAAAGATGTCCTGATAGAAACAACAACAATAGACCTCCTAATGCAAATGACAAAAATTTTGCATGGAGACTTCCACGGAACAATGCAAATTTCACACCATTGAATGCTCATTGAGCTTTAATCCTACAAAAGGTAGGAGGCTTGGGAATTTTACAACCTCTAAAGCCAATACAAACATTGGTGGAAAAAAGATTCCAAGACAGATATGGTAAGTTAAAGAAGTTGGACATCATATAGATGAATGCTTCTCTTTGAAGTGAGAAATAGAAACTGCCCTACAAAATAGGCATCTCCGTGAGTATGTGAGCATTGTTAAGGAAGATTTGGCCAGAGGCATAGATCCTCACAGACATCTTGCACAATCGAAAATAATCAAAATGATTTCTAGGATACACTCCTAATATAAAGTTTGCCCTAAAAAGTGGAAAAAGCTTAAGCCAAGTAAAGTAGTCAATGAGGACATTCCATTAGTGGTTTCATTGCACATTGTAGGATATGTTGTCAAAAGAATATTGATTGACACAAGATGCTTTACAAACATGCTATATTATGATGCTTATATA